>LQNS02000154.1:1358700-1393194 GCA_001587735.2 Parhyale hawaiensis | reverse complement strand
TTTTTCTTCTTCATTCTTTTGTTTTCTCCACCCGCTTGGTTGGTTGCGTGGGGGTTTGTTAACCTCATGGAGTTTCTCCGTTCCTACGTCGCCAGCCTGGTGTGATTTAATAATAATAATAATAATAACTACCGTCAACTGCCGTAAACTGCCGTAAACTCCCGTCATCTGCCATCTACTACCATCAACTACCATCTACTGCAGTCAACTACAGTGTTAAAGAAAGCTCTATTAGATTTTGAGCGTATTCAAAAGTTTAACAGTGCCGCAGAAGTGTATTTTTTCATATCTAAGTTTATGCAGCTGTTTCATGTTTTATTGTTTCCAAGATTGTGCTTCTAAAATGGCTCAGAAACTATTAAAGTTCTATCTTTTCAATACTGTAGTTGACGGCAGTAGATAGTAGTTGACTGTAAGTACTTGACGGCAGTTGACGGCAGTTGACTGCAGTTGACGGTAAGTAGTTGACTGCAGTTGACGGTAAGTAGTTGCCTGCAGTTGACGGTAAGTAGTTGACTGCAGTTGACGGTAAGTAGTTGACTGCAGTAGACGGTAAGTAGTTGACTGCAGTTGACGATAAGTAGTTGACTGCAGTTGACGGTAAGTAGTTGACGGTAAGTAGTTGACTGCAGTTGACGGTAAGTAGTTGCCTGCAGTTGACGGTAAGTAGTTGACTGCAGTTGACGGTAAGTAGTTGACGGCAGTTGACGGTAAGTAGTTGACGGTAAGTAGTTGACTGCAGTTGACGGTAAGTAGTTGACTGCAGTTGACGGTAAGTAGTTGACTGCAGTTGACGGTAAGTAGTTGCCTGCAGTTGACGGTAAGTAGTTGACGGTAAGTAGTTGACTGCAGTTGACGGTAAGTAGTTGCCTGCAGTTGACGGTAAGTAGTTGACGGCAGTTGACGGTAAGTAGTTGACCGCAGTTGACGGCAACTGACATACAGACAGCAGCAACAACAGATTTTTCACCTGTGCAATGGGACCAATATCGTAGCCGCCTTATCAACACCAGGACTCTCATTAGGAACAATTCTCATTTCTATCAGCCTGCTGCACTTTAGATATGTTTAATTTCATAGATATTATTTTATTCCATTCTGATACGTACTTTTTCATGTATTTTCAAAAAAAAATTGCATTGCTTTCTAAGTGATATCAGTTAAAGTTTGGTTGATAATTTTTTTGCAATTTCAGAACTTAGAGATTTCCTCAACAAGAAAAGATTGAGGAAATTCCATTATTTATCATTTCTAGCGGGAAACAGCTAAATTTCCAGATAATTTACGAAGTGACACATTTTTTATGCCGAAACGATATTTTCTAATATCATCCACTTAGTGATATTATATTAAGCACAGTATTTATGGTTTATAAACACAGTTGAGTCAGATCACATTTAAGCGACTATCCATGTCCACTCCAATATATTGAACTAATTATGCTTACTATAGTGTCACTTGTACATTTATTCTGTTAGATTTAAAGGAAAATTTCTCTGTATAATTGTCCATAGCGAGAATTCGATACATACACCATAACCAGTTAACTTTCTAGTGTACAAGCATTATAATCGCATACATTCAATACTTCATGATTGATAGCGTTCGCCAGACCGTGCTACTCGAAACTCTGAGCATTAACTATGTCAGCTAAAACTTATAATGCACAGCATATTAGCAGCATCATTTCGAGTTCACCCAGGTATGCGGAAATGAAATGCTGGAGAGAAGAAACGGAATTAATGGCAAGGGAGTGAGTGCCTCTGAGATGGAGATCGGGAAAGGAAATGAACAGGAAGTTGGGGTGCAGTTGGGATCTTCACAGTGGGAGGCAACTGAAACATCTTTAGAGTAATTTGCACACTCAACTTTCTATTGGTTTAAATCAAATAGAATATAACGAAAAACAGCAACTGGAAAAGAAACATTGGGAGATGCTGTGTTTGTGGCATATAGAAAAATTTAATATATATGAGATTTATCAGAAGCAGATGATTAAATATAGGTATTTCGCCGATCTTTTACCATCTATAACAAGTAGAATTTGTCCCGTACATTACCGATTGGAAACAATAATGAGAGTTGTTTAAGTGTTTGTAACTGAAGTCTCTAGACATAACGGTATACAGCATATGCAGCTTCAGATAAAACGCTTGTTAAAAGTATTGAGATAGATTGCAGTTACTGCTTAGAAGATCTATCAAGCTCCACAAATGCATCAGGCATCACTGAAAGGCCAATAAACATCAGGAATATCTAACTACTCGACATGAACGCTGCGTAGACTACATGAGATGCACCCAAGACCAACAATTAAGCAGTTCTGGGCAGCTAGCAACCTCATAACAACTTTATTATAACTACTTTGGCACCTGTTCCTGAGCCTCGGCACATGGATTACACTTCAAGATAAAGAACCAGCTCTGGGCAGAAAGCACGCTCCTACATAACACTCTCGCTGCTATTCATGAGCCTGGGGACACTCGTTGCTCTCCGAGACCAACAAGCAGCTGTGGGCAGCAAGCAAACATCCAAAGAAGTGCATGCCTTGGCACATCATCATCATGCCACTGCTCCAACTGGGCACAGCTATTGCAGTCTGCGAACCAACAAGCAGAATTGGACGGCAAGCAAACATCCAAAGAGTCGTGGCAACAAGCCAGCAGCGGAATATAGCCAAGAGAGGCGTCATGTGAAATGTTCTCTCATGGACTGGTCATTTGTATTCTCTCATTATCAAGGCCGGCTTTGTTCCCTGCCAAGATATCAGATCTCAGGGCAGGCATCATAATGCGGTTACGACTGCATGACATAAATATATTTTCATAAAGGCTTTTGAGGTCTGGGATTCAACAAAGAACTGCATACTTAACGATGACAGATAATTCGGCATTGTGCCCACTCTCACAAAATATGGAAATGTAAAGCGTTAGTTGCAATGGCGAGAAGATGAAAACACTTAGATCTATTCCTAAGTGAAGTGTACGATTGTTTCCCTTGATGATTCCAAATTGTCTGCATTCACTAGGATCAGTGTCAGCCATATTGCCAGCATCCTCATTGGCCTTGATGGTGGTTCCTATAGTTCCAGCTATCTAACATATAGTCTACCATTTTATCAAGGCAGTTCGGCCGTGGTCAAATTCCTTCATAGTTTTGTCTATTCTATGGGTATTTCTGAGATTTTGTTAGGCCCATATCTTAGCCCCGACCACTACCTGTTTATACATAGAGAAATCCCAGATATACCCACAGAATTAACACCGCTATAGAGGAGCGTAACCACGACCGAACTGCCTCGTTAAAATGGTCAAACAATAGTAATCTAATGTATAGCCTATAGAAGCTTGCTCTGCTGAAGCCGACTCATTTATGAATAGAAATTTCTCTATCAGCTGTCTGTGCTGTACTTTCCTCAATATATACAGTATGTACATACAAGCTAGACGGTGACCTTACATTAAATCTGATCCGAGAACAATTACTAAACGTCACACCATCCCCTTCATTCAAAATAACGGGTTTTATTGCTTCTTATTTAATTGGCTGGTACTCAAGCTGCCAAGACTTTATGATAGCAAAAAATATTAATGACTGGTGCACGAATATGGTTTTATGAGATATTTATGTATAATATACCTTATGTTAGGTAGTTCAAATTATAATCAGTGTTCATTACGTTGACGTAAACACGCAGCGCACGCAACACACACGTGCGCATATTGCACGGCCGGGAGAAACGTATAGAAGCCAACCAACTCTTATATATATTGTAATTTAGCTGGTCATGGGGATCCACCGATGTAGTAAGACAGACACCGGTGAACGTTTTTGATTAAACTAACAGGAACTGTTTCAATTGTAATTTCTGAAAAATGAGTCTATTTACTTCAAGGAACGTTTAGTGCTATCTGCTGTGTATCAGACAGAGAATACTATTAATTGCTTTATCACCCATTTAAGAATCACACAAAAATGAACGTGTAGTATAATTTAGGTACGAGTATATACCTCCTTACTAGTTAGTCCTGATTCTAACACAAAACAAGTATATTCTCCTGCTTACTATTCGAAGAAAAACTTTTGAACCACAGAAAACTTGAAGGATTATTGGATTTTAAAGCATAGTCGTCAATAGCATTTAATATTTCAAATATAGTATAGCTACTGTCTCAAAATACATTAGTCGTTTCAAGCACCTCACATCGCAAACAAAAGCCGAGCTTCAAACTCAAGTCTAGATTCAAAACTACAATTTGCCTCAATAAGCCATTGCAATAAGGTCATAGAAATTGTATGCACGTTATACGAAATACAAGTTTGCGTTACTTTGTACGAATAATCTTGCAATTAATATGTTAACCAGAATTTTCGAGCAGTATAGTTATGTCCATAACTAGCACTGCCGCTAACTTTCCTGTTTACTATTATTACAGTACTTTACTATATACCGTTCACACAGTAAATATATCTGTTCAATAACTTCATTCTTATTTTATTTCTGTTATTACCGGAGTATAATATTATTTCTCGCTAGTCAGTATCTCTGCTCGTTACTGTGCGAAATGTAAATTTTATATTGCCAAGCCCACCGTCGTACATTGGTATTACGCAGAATTTGCCGACTTTGCTCCATTACTTAATCAAACGGCTTTTTGCGCATAACACATTTCGTACGCTAGAAAGCCTTCTTCATATTTCACCGAGCTCTTCAAAAGGATTAGCCGGAATATTATAGGACAGTGAAGCTTATCTCTGCCACTGTCTCATGAGGCTGGCAAATCTAAGCTGATCCTCTTAGGTGCGTCTCGCTTCTTCTATTTCAGTATCCCCGAGGGTGATTTTCTCTCTGAAGAGAACATTTTTTTCTCTAGCCAAACTACGCTGGCATGCATAAACCTGAGATACAAAATCAACTTATTTTAATCACGGATGTGCCATTAAATGGCAATCGATTTAAAAATAGATTACGGTTTGTGAGTAGGGTTTCAACTACCCATATGGAGCAGTAATGTAAGGTTAGGTGAGGTAGTTTGGAGAAGCCGTCCTGTTTCACTGGTATCTCGCCACCAGCCAACCGTGGCTGAGCCAAAAGCTCCTCCTCGTTCGCTGTATTTTCATGCAAGATTTAAAAACCAAACGAGTTTGCTAGGGCCCAACTTTTTCTGAGAGCCGTAATATTTTAGGAAAATGCTGGTGAGAAGAGCAAAGTTTTAGGCTGGCAAAAGCGCATTCGAGATCAGGAGCGTGCAATTTCGGTCTTGTAAATGATGTCCTTGGCAAAGGAAGGCTTTGGCAACAACAGCGATAATTCCTGTGCTGTAGCAGCGAGTTGTGCCTGCGCCTGCGATATGCTGCACGGGACGTCCGCTCAGCGGCAGATGCTCCTGTAATTATTATGAGATGTTGTAAGTGTTAATGATGGAATTGCTTCTGACTGTATCCATTACGAGTATCATGCGAGTTTAATTAGCAAGATGCAAGTAATGCAATCAAACTGAGGAAACTTAACTTCAAACTGCATAGTGTCTGCGCCAGTGATTCCCTTCCGTGGGGTAAAGTTCGCCAGTGGGGTAATGGAACCATATTTTAGGGGTAATGTACGTTCTGTGTGAGAAGAGGCAGCCTGTCCATAGCGAGCTATATGACCTCTACAGTTCATCATGTGACTACGACAAACCAAGACCAAGAACAGCTGAAATTACCGGGGGTAATTGATAACAACGAAATTGCATTATGGGGTAGTCACGTTGAAATGGTTGGCCAACACTGGTGTACAAGGAGGACGTGTCAACTATAATGACAGTCTCACGAAAACCTCAGATTTAATGTGAGTAGGTTTAGGACTTGACAGGCGTGTACACATTTCTTCTTTGCCAGGCAATGAAAATTTAGGCCAAAAACGTAAATTAGTCTGTAGATTTTTACATTGGTTTTTTTTTGCATTGAATGGCAGGCAAGGCAACTGGAGTGTAAAAATGAGGAGGAAAAATCAAACGCCTTCCATGAGACAATGTTTCAAAATGGATGATGAAGAAAGTTCAATATATTTTCTAATTTTCAATTGATCAGAAAGCATGTGGAACCTTGCTAATCAGTGCGGGAAACTCTAAAGGAGTACTGAATCTCCTACATATCATGCCATTATATTTTCCAATAGCATGTACTGAATTACCTGTTAAAGCAAATCATTTATAAAATAACCTAATTCTTGCTTAAGATCAAAGTTATTCTACAAAAATAGGTAATGTTTGTAAAAACTAAGGAGAAGGTCGTCATCAAGATCGTCTTTGCTATTGTAAAAATAAAAAAAAAATCAGCTGGTCATAAACCACACAATATTTGACCATTTGACCGTCCACTACTGCCAGTACTGATGGCCATCAGAAGCTTCTTTGATTCTCCAATAAATAATCAACACTCAGCCTGTAAGCAAAGTCAATTAATTTTATTCCAGTTGTATTTCCTGCAGCCCATTCATGCAGTAGAGCTCAGGAACTAACGTATCACAGATACAACCGAATTAGCTTGATCTTGACAGCTCGAATTCTTTCCCATCTTAAAGTGAAGAAGCTAAGCGCATTTTTAATGGTCCTAGCTACTAATATAGGGCACGCGAATAAAATTTCAATTCTCTCGTGCACTCGACCTATAAAGTAGTCGGTACTGTGGCTAGGACGCTCCATAAATATCCGTCTTGATCTGCTCCAGAACGATGACAAAGATAGTATGGCGCATTTCAGTTGTATAGCTTGTAACAGCTTCGACTTTGTCGTGCCCGTTCTTAAAGCCGAGCTCAGTTTAACTTCCGTATCACAGATACAGTTGAATTAAATCTTCATCCCATGAATTTCTTCTCGTCTAAGAGCGAAGAAGCTGTGTCAAACAAAACACAAGTAAATAAACGTGACACAAGTAAAAAATAAGGTTCACAGACTTTTAGTATAGTACTCAAGGAGCTTCTCTATTGAAGCTCCTTGATAGTACTAGACGGCCCTTTGGGTCATCACGATCGCCTTCGCTTTCGCCAAGAAGGTCTTATTTAGCTGGGCGCGACCACCCGCTATTCGGCCGTCCTCTTTTGCCTGTCAAGGAGCGGCCCGTTCGGTTAACTATCAACAGATTCTTTGCTTATCTAACAAATATTTTTTTTCAGCACCCAGGTAGTAAGTAAACTCAAATTATTATATGTAACGTATTTCAGTTGTATTTCCCATGGAACCGTTGTATTGACCATGCCCGTTTTTGAGCCCCAGCTCAGTTTAATTTCCGTATCACAGATACAATCGAATTAAAGAGCTTAATCTATGGAAAGAATGCCACTGCCAAGCCCCCATACCTCTAGTTTCTTTTCGTCTAATAGGGAAGAAGATGTGTCAAACAAAACACAAACAAATAAACAAGACACAAACAAGCAAGCAAGACCGGTTCACATAGTTTTAGTATAATATAGATGGATAGATAGATAGGTAGATAGATGGAAATAATGAACAAGTCTTTACTAGAAGATGTCTGAAATAACGATAGCTACAACTAGAACGCCTCATGGCATTTGACCATCAAACGGAGGCATAAAGCTAGTGAATGTAATAATACCAGGCTTTTCAATAATAACATAGAAAAAAAAATGCTCCGTGCTCCAGACGATCTACCGCGGTGGAGTCAAATTCGCCCGGTGGAAGAAAATTTAACGCCGTCGTTTTTTACGGTGAGCCAGGACTAGTTTTTTTTTTTTGTATAGGTCACATCTAGGTCAACTCACGAAGCCCCAGATGATAAATTATGAAGATTGATCTACTCGTTCGACGACTTATTGGGTGGACAGACAAATATATTAATCTATAAACAAATATATATGTACACAAATATATATACTTTAATCTTCAGCGAAAACATTATCACGTCTCTCACTTCGTTCGCGGGCGATAAAAACAAAATCCAGCGTGTACCTGCAGTGGCAGAGCGTACCATTGCCAAACAGATGCCATGACTGCAATACAGTTCACTATGTAAAGTTTCCAAATTCGACATTCTCTTCTCCGGTAATGTACATCCCGTGGTAAGCTTCCTCTTATTATTGCATTCGTTGAATTACGTATAAACAAGCAAGAGAAATGGAACCGCAGTTACAACTGGGAATGAGATGGACGGCCGCTGTCTGTCGGTGTCTCTGGGCAGCGACGCGGTGCAGTCCCGCCAAAATTCTGCTATCGGAAGCCAATGAAGTAAATTGGAGCGGACCGACACTCGGAAGCGTCACCTTATCGGCCATAAAATTGGCATATCCAGCCGAGCCCGAGCAAGAAACAGGGAAACACATTCACAAGATATCCAAACTTGCACGGTCGAAATGCTGGCACCAGGGACGCCTCCAAGATATAATCCACAGAAAAATATTGTGTTTGAAAGAGTTTCCATGTTACCCAGCGTTCTTGTGTGAGCGTTGTCTGTGCTGGCAGCCAACCTAAACAAAACTAGAGCACTCTGAGAGCGCACACCGCCGCCATGCAAGGCAACGGTTACGAAAAATTAAAATTGGGTTTGAGACCATGATTCTCATTGTATCATAACCAAAATCGAATCATTTATGCCTCTTAACAGTATTAACAGCTTCAGTAATTTTCCTGAAGTTCCGTTCATATTTTTAACAAACGTTTGTCAAACTGGCAAACAGATCAACCGATCATCACAAAAATTTAATAATTTATGTTATTTTTCATTACTAACAACTGCTGTAAGTTTCATAAAGATCCATTCATAACTTTTTGCATTATTGTGCTAATAAGGATAAAATTAACAGCAACTGCAATTTAACGAAGGAACGAACAAACAGATCATCACAAAAATTTGGTCATTTACTCTTCATGATATACCTAACAACAACTTGTGTGAATTTCAGAAAAGTCCGTCCAAAACTTTTTGAGTTATATTGGTGACAGACAGACAGTATAACAGACAAACCCGAGGAAAACATAACCTCCTTGGCGGAGGTAATAACACTACCATATCTCAAGCCATGTTCAGGTTAAGCATAGAGGAATCAATTCGCTAGGGATACTCCTAAACTACTCTTAGTGAAACCTTGTTCAATTCAAAAAATTAGTTGGCATATGTGTTCTGCGAAATCTGCAATGAAACCTGCTGGACACTTCAATACAACACAAGTAACCTTCATAACTCTAGCACATTTGACATCTTTTCAGTCAATGATTTCGGTAACAGCTCTTTTTCCACCATTTATAGCCTTCAGTGTTTAAAACTATCTTTTCTTCAGCCCAAAATGCTGGCACCACAAGTTTTCTCTTTGTGTGTAGCCCACAACGTTTGGAACTTTCTCCAGCCCAAACTGCCGCTGCAAGTTTTCTGCCTATTTACAGTCCACACGATTAAAACTTTGTCCTTCTCAAAACACGGCGCAATAAGCTCCTTGGTATTCTTAGCCAACCCACTATATTTGAAGCTCTTCACTGCGCAAAATGCTCAAGCAAGAACCTCTTCGGTATGGCAGTCCTAGAATATATTGCCTTGTCAGTAAAGGACCCAAAACAAAAATACTGTCCCAAAGGTCATCTCGAGAGCGCCGTGGCCCAGAAAGAATAATCGCAACGTTTCCCATCGATACGAGCACTCGATCTGCACCGCATGTAACGTCAATAAAGTATCGGGGCGCTTGTAAACTTGCTGGATCTCAAAATCTGACATGGGATCACTCTTGTTACGAGCGTGTCTCTACAAAAAAAAAAATTGTCATGTCACCAAGCAAAGTGGAGAGCAGATGCCTGGACATGTATTATTGCAGTTTGAAAAACAATATTCTGTTGTATTCTCATCTCTGAGGCGGTAGGGCGTATCTTTCTCCTTCACACTGATTTTAAGGTTTATTCTCTCCTTTGATATCATTTTTACAAACCGGCTTATGCACAATGCTCCCTTGTTAGCAAAAATAAAACCGGGAGTAATTTGTTAAGAAAAATATTGAATATTATGTTACAAGAATAGACGATATAATACGTCCTTTCTCAATGTAGCGCAGTTTCTTTTACTCGTGGTGTTATTATTATGATTACTATTCGACGGTTAAATTCATGAGTACATCAAACCTTTTATGAATTTCTATAACACATATTTGACGGAGCCTACTTGCAAAAGTTGTCCTCGCATTAAAAACTCGTAAAAAGATGCATGCGCCTGTCAAGGAGTGTGCGTCAAGTGTGCTTCACCGGAGCACATTGCATAATTTATAATTAGCGCATGGATGGTCTAGTTCATGTTGCAATTATGTATAACGGTGATGTTACATAGCTATAGACATACTACATATAATTTGTCCCCAACCAGCACCGGCGGGCCAACAGAAGTGGCTGTATACAGCAGAGAAAGCGAGCGGCTAATTGCACCGACTTGGAAGTCAGCAATAGCGGCCGATCGCCGGGAGTTAATTATCTCAGCCGTGCCATGGAGTCTCGGCGAGTCTAATTCTGCTCATCATTGCGAGATGGCGACACTTGAGAGACATCGGTGGGGCGAGTGGGTTTCGTACGAGTATGACTGGGTGAGCGTATTACGCCGTAAAGTGGGTTTCGCGTGACTGTGACTGAGTAGATGCAGTACAGTTGTACACAAGTGGATGCCGCCCAACTGTTACCAAATGAATGGCGTACAACTGTAACCAAGTGAGTGTCGCATGTCTGTGACAGACTGAATATCTCGTTACTGAAACCAACACGGTATCATTGATATGTCGAGATTGATACGGCGTGCTATGTTATTATCACAAGGTATGAGACGGCAAGCTATAAAACTACGTTATTCAGAAGTGTAGTTACGGCTGCGTCGTTTAGCTACAACTCGCACTGCTACATCGCTGAAGACGTATCGCCCAGAGAAAAAACAAATAGAGTAAGGTAATTATTAAACCTATACACCAGGACCTCATTGAACAGGTACACTAGGAAAATGGAGCATTGAATAAACTCAGGAACCCCGAAACGCAACTCAAAAACTGATTGTAGATTAATTTGAACTATTGCAGATCTGTAAGGCCGAACACGGATCGCGGTCATAACTTGCACGCTAGCACATAAAACACCGACTGAACTGAGGAGTTTAGAGCCTAAAGGCAGATTTACAAGATTATTAAATATTTTCCAGTAACTGTGTCCGACTTCTTTGCTGAGCAAAACAACTAGGTACGTGTCTACCAAAAAGTGGAATAACATGTTAGCGGTCAAATCAGCTGCTAGGCAAGAGTCACTAGTAAAGTTGAGAGTGTCTCCTTGAATTTGAAGTGAATCAGAACTCGGAGAGCTTTGTGCCTTTGTGCTTTTATACTGACAGAGCAATGCTGTCGGACGCGGAGCTGAGGACACACGTTCCATTTACCATCCGGTATACCTCTCCTTACCGTAAAGTCGCCTATGGAAAAGATTGGATCTCAGCTGCTCCCCATGTGTTACTTCCAAACATTTCGATGAGAGGGAAGAGGCAATGCAATCAGCTAACTGTACCAGCTAGCCTGCCTATATCAAATGTATGTCTTCAGAACAGGCATCAGCAGAAGTTGAGTGTAACCCCGTTCTACACAGGAAATCTCTGTAACAGTGAGGTTATAGTTACCATTTAAAAATAACTCTGATGAGACACCAAGTTACATTTACCTCTTTAAAAACAAATTAATATTATAATTCTGCTTGAGGCTCCGTCAGTCAGTACGTCCGTCCGTCCATGTGTCTACACGTTACGCTTTTCAGTATTAGCGGAAATTTCAATTTGCAAGAAGCTCTGATCATCGTAAGAAGGAAGTTCTACCATCGCTGTTTACTTTTCGCTCGCTCTTCAAATACTTTTCAGTCAGTTTCAAAGTAAATACATGAAGTTCATTTTACACGTATCATGCATACCATGATACCGATTTTCATATCTTGTAATATTCACACTACTGGGGTCGCATACCGATCCACATATGGGAAAATTCGCATCCATGATACGGTGCAAACCGAGCTGTTCTGAACTGCTTCATTCCAAATTGTATTTTTCCAGTAACAGTGCGATGTTTAAGAAATCTCGCCAACTGACAGAAAAAGTGCTTTCAGCAACATGAATCAGTTATTAAAATATGGGAGGAGTCTGTTGTATCTTGTGGGAAAGCAATAACGCATAAATTATAAAGCAGCCACAGGCCCCGCTATACAGTAGAATTGAAATCATCAAATACACCGATGAAAAATGAACATATTAAAAATGTGATAGTCTAAATTATGTTGTCTTCAGACAATGAAAAAACAAAGGTTAGCGGTGGCGTGTAAATATAGAAGGCAGCAATGAGAAAAGTACGTCCGAAGAGTGAGATTGCTATATTTGTTTTTATTGTTTTTCTATCTATATCATGATATACATGGGCAATAATTTTGCTGGTAAAAACATCTGTGAGATCCACTAGTGTTATCATAGTGTCGAGATAGGATTTGTAGGGTAATTTAGGATGGACGGGCTACGACTTGGCATGCACGGACTACATTAAACCGGCTGCGTTCGAGTTGGAACATGGAAGCGCTTCAAGTTCTTGAAGCAGATGTTTCTGTGCTCGTGATAACGGCTGAATCTATTATGATACATAGATTCCAAATATGTGCAGTCGCAAATTGAAACTCAATAGAAACTCAGAGAGAGATTCGAAACTGAGCAAGTGGACCTCGGTCTAGCGGCATAGCTGCCGTAGTTCGTTGTTGCAGTTTGAATACAATAATATTAAACAAGTCGAAGCTGCATTCACAGTACAGCAGCGTATTGGAAAGGATAGGGAGAAACTTTCCAATGTTTCAAATCTCTTGTGCAGCAGCCGACTTGAGGTTAAACGCAGTTGGTAAGGATTAACGGACAGGCGCTATTTATGGATTAGGTTTGGTTTGGTTGAGGAGCTGCATTAGGTCGAACTAAAGTGAGGTATAATAGCATAGGTTAGGATTGCTTCATTTGAGAAAGTGAAACCGCTTACTAACCGTGGAATTTCCACGGGTCCCGCTAGTATAAATGTATAATCTTATCGTTTTATGGATTTATCTGTGGTTGTGTGAAGTGTTTATCTCTGTTTACTGTTTTTCTAAAAAAAAACTAAAAAAAAAAAGAATCAGCCACTTTTCACCCTCGATGGGCTGTCCAATCCCGTTACAGTATGCGACATTTTTTAGATTCTGTGTGATATGTGTGACTATAAGGTAGGCTAAATCCCTAATTTGGCTGAACCGAGCCTATTCTTAATTGACCTAACATATTCTAACGTAACCTAACCCAGCACACATTTTTAGTAGGCAAAAGACTATACCTGGACCACCTCTGCTTTCACCCTGGCTCGCCATCGCGCACCCCACCTCCTACCCCCGCCTCCGTATTCGCTGATCCTCATATTTTTCAGTTTTTCGAATGTTGTCCAATTGAGTCAAGCTATAATAGAGATAATGTCAGTAATTTATTAACGTCCCTGGAGAAATAAGTTAATTGGTGCTATCACTCGGACTTATGAGGCGCATCAACTGCTGATCTCAGGAGCAGACGAGACCGGTGCGATCGTCCAATTTTTTTAGGAGAAGCGATGTTTTTTTGGTTTCCCTCTTCTTTTCTACTGATGTTTTTAATCTTTTGCCGGTCATATGACCATATTTGGTTGTTACTATAATACTTTTTTCTGCGAAAACTTTTTCAGCCACCAGGTGAAAGATGCAGTTGTCTTCTTTCAACTTAGAGGCGGAAATTTAATTTTTGAACTGAGAAGTGTACTACCGTAGTTTTGTAATAATTTAACACACATGTGCAGTATTTCAGTTCCCAATATCTGTTAAATAAATGAGGAACGAGAACACCCAAGGTCGTAAGACCATCACCCGCGGTAGAGGACAAATTTCAATGCCATCATTTTTGATGACGAGCTAACTCCATATTTTTAGCATTTTTTAAATCTCAGTCAACCCACCTGACTGACTAAAAAATGTAATTATAACTCAAATCCTTCTGTCTCATTTTGGGTGGACAGACAACAACAACAACAACAACAAACCGCCGTCATTTTCGATGGCCAGTTACTTCTAATTTTCTTGGCATTGTTAGCATCTAGGTCAACCCACCTGATTCCCTATAAAAAATTATGAACATTAGTTAGTTATTTCTCCCTCCTTTTGGGTGGAGAGACAAATTTCAGCGCCGTCATTTTTGTTGGTCAGCTAACTCTACTATTTTGACATTTTTGACATATCGGTCAACCCACATGACGGCTTAAAAAATTATCATTATGACTTAACCCTTTCTGCCTCATTTTGGGTGGAAGGGCACACAAATATACACACAAACTTAAATCTTCAACGAAAATATTATCACCTCTCTCACTACGTTCGGAAGTAATAATTATGTCTGCAATAAGTAAATCTTTGAGAAAATTGCACTGCATACTTAGGACCACGTGTATTACAGAGACAAATATTGTAAAATAATATCTTGTGACTTCTGGAAGGGAAAAAAGGGTCCAGTACTTTTTAGCGCCTTTTTTTTTGTGCCACGTTTTGTTTTTGCGCCGAATTTTTGGCGGCGATTGAAATTGATGAAATTGAAAGAGGATATATGGACTAGATAATATCACTATAAAACCTTTTATTTAAGAGTAATATCTAAAAACTAACATTGAAATAGTCGGACAATATGTAACATATGTAAATTGCGTTGCGCTCGTCCACTTTCACATACTGAAGAAGATAACATCCACACTCTATTGACGAAGATTATTTATTTTATGCATCTCGTGATTGTGGGCTAAAGCACGCAAATATTCTAACGACTCTTTTTCTAACCTAACCCTAACTAACTGGTAAATGTTGAGTTTAGGACCTGTGGAGAGTTACAAGGTATACTGTATGTAATCCCATGTATTTTCATGCGCTGAGTCCAAATATGACGACGGGAACCGTCGCAAATGTGTAGTTTTCGAGGTATTTGACTCTGAAGTTCCATTGTTCATCTTTAGGAAAAAAATAACAGTCGTTATAAAGGCTTGCTAGCAACCCCATAGGAACCTAACCAAACCTAACCTACTCTGATCTAACCTAGGCTAGGTTTAGTTAGGCTAGGCTAGGTTAGGCTGGTTAAGGTTAGCTGAGCTCGGTTAGGCTGGACTAGGTTAGGTTACGTCCTATGGGTCGTTAGTAAGCCCAAATGATGACAGTTTTCTTTCCCATAGAAAAACAATGAGGACTTCAAAGTCAAATATCTCAAAAACTACGTATTTCAGAAGGTTCCCGTGTCAAATTTGGACTCAGTAGATGAAAACACGTGGGATTACGTACAGTATGCCTAGTAACTCTCCACAGGTCCTAAACTCAACAATTAACACCTAACTCTACCTAACTTAACCTAACCATACCTAACTTAGCCATACCTTGCCTAACCTAATCATACCTAACCTAACCATACATAATCTAACCTTACCTAAACTAACCTTAATATTGGGCAACAAAATATTTGGCGCCAAAGCATCGGTGCCAAAAAAATTGGCGTCAAAAAAATCAGTGCTAAAAAATCGGCGCCAAAAATCCCATTCGCGGGAAAAAGCTTATCAGTGTGGAGCACAGCAATAAGGTACATCTAGTGACGTACGACCAGTGTCAAGAATTACAAGCGATTTTAAAACGTACTTCTATGCATTGAACAGAAATGCTTAGTTATGAAGAAACATAGTATGTAAAACATGATTATTTGACCCTGAGAACAGATGTTGCTCTAGTTGCAGGTTGCCTTTCGGCTCAACTAGCTGCTGAGCCTTTTTTGCTTAACAATGCAGATTCTATTCCACAAGATGTTATTGCAGAACTTGGCCAGCCGTTCTGACCACCCTGTTCAGATTTAAAGCTGCGACTATAAGACCCTCCCAGTACACTCCTGCAGAGAAGCCCCCGAATGAAGCAACTGAGAGCTCTTTCAAAAGACATGCGAGGCGATCTAAGAGAAACATCGCCAACGCGAGACGAGCACAGCCAAAGATTGAGACGCTTGGGTACGCGGAGTGCAGAGAAAGCTGCATTTTATTGTTGGTTCCTAGCACGTTCTTTCGATAGCCAGCGTTTTTTGGAATTGGAACTCGAAGCTTGCAAATGGATTCGAGCGCAACCATCTGCTACATGCTGCTGCTGTTGTTGTTGTTGCTGCTGCTGGCGCTCTGGTGCTGTCTGTAGTTGTTCCTGGTGTCGTTACTGTTCCTGTGCGATGTCGTTGCTATTGTATTGTTTTGTTGTAGTTATTGTAGTTATTTCCTTTATCTTTGCTCTTGCAGTTGTTGTTAATTCCGCAATGATAGTTGCTTGTGATCTATATAGTATTAGCATTTTTGCTGTTGTAGCTGTTTCAAATATCTATACTGCTGGTGATTTAGCTGCCTTTATGCCTTTGACATTGCTTAATAAAAATTAATTTTGGCTCTGATAACATTATTGCTGGGATGATAGCTTTTTTCGTGATCGTTACGGTTATTGTCGACGTTAGTGTCGATGCAGCCGTCACAATAAAACAGAAAATACAAATTTTGTGATGACAGCTACGTGTGAAATTTAGTTGTTTGCAGAAACTTACGGAAGTTCCAGGAAATTATTGTATTCTGTGGCCTATGTTCATGTTAGTCGCAGGAAGCCGTAATTAAACAAAAAATCCATCACCAAGTGCAAGGCATAAAAGAAATTAGTGCGAAATCGAGCTACTTTCCAAGCAAGTTAGGTACAATATTCTACCAAAGAACGAAATGTTTGGCAGGCGTAGAGCAAAAACTTCACATTCTTCAGCCCAAACTACATTTCGAGCAAGTTACGGCTCTCACACTGAAGCGGAATGCCCTTCCGGCGTTTTTAAACCTTGAATTTACAGGCGCGTCAATGGAAACATTTTCTTCGTAATGATTCCCATTACCGAAGCTGAGTGTTCTGGCTCTCGGTATTCCTGTATCGGTCGGGCCTTTGAATAGGAAAGCACTTAAATATCCGTTAGCGACCAGACTTACGATGCAACTTGGAGTTATTGACACCGTCTGCTTAGGCGCCCGTAAATTCTCGCCTGCCTTCGCTTTCCTCAAGGCAGGAGGTTGTTCTTGCAATGTAGCACTACTTTCTTTTTTGAGTGGAAATTTCTTTGAAGTCTTTTACTTCTGAGTCCGGTGCTACATGAATAGATGGTTGTAGACGAATACTGCTGCTGTTATAACTTTATGCAGTTATATTCTAGCCTTCGGTAATATGCACCCAAAACTGTTTTACTTTTGATCAAGTTTTTGTAATAAAAAATACATAAGTATGTGTATATATCTAGTAGCACATTTAATAATGTTTCCGACTGCGTGGCGTAAATAGAGTTTGCATATTATTTCTGATAGAAATTTTAATCTCATTTTAAATCGAACGCAAAGCATCAAAATTGATACCTCATCTGCGAAACAAGCCATACGAGCATTGCCTGCAAGAAGTCGGACTCGTCTCTCTCAGACAAAGACGACTCAAGAGGCAACTAATTGATACATTCATATACTTGAAAGGCTTCACAGTAATGCCTATAGCAGGACCTTTTAACAGAGACACTGATGATCGCCTCCGAAACAGTGACCAGTAACTCAATCATCATAAGCGAAGACTACTCTGAGCTAGCAGTTTTTCCGTACTTAAAGAGAACGCTTTGAATAGACTAATAGACCTCCCTCCGATTTTGTCGGTGCGGAGATAGTCAACTGATACAAAAATAGTATCGACAAACACAGGGAGCAACACCATCCACTGCTACGAGCTCCTTCTCCACGACTCACCAGCTCTCAACGTTCAAATCTTCACAGTCCAACTTGATCCAATATCAGTCATGCTCAAGCTAACTCAACGTCTCCCGCAGCCCCTGCGGATCTGCTGCACTTAATCGTGCTACAAGGATCACCTCCTTGGCTAAGTTTTACTTTCGTCTTCTTTTCTTCCTCAGAGAGGACCGAAACGTGAGTCCCAGCTGCTTTCTGGGAATGGGCCTATTAGTTCGTCCACTGCAAGCTACTCTAATCTTATAGCACAATATCCTATAAAATTGTATTATAAAAAAATTGCAGAGCCCTTCGAAAAGAAAACAATAAAACTGGTTAAGTGAAGACTGTCAGATATTCACTGGATTAGTATTGGCAGACCAACGGCCACATCGACTATAAAGCCATTCCGCAGCGCCATGCACACAAGCGACCCATCTCATGGGATGCAGATAAGGTATGGAGAGCTAGTAACGGTTTTGCGCCCGTGTTTATGCGCTCCCAATGGATGTTTGTCCTGTTGACGAAGCAATTCCGATATCTTACGGGCCTAAGCGGCCGCTTATCTTCCTGTCGTTTTGCCGTCCCCGCGGATCTGTTATTCGTCAGACTCTCAGGACCGGCGCGACAGCCTTCTGGTGTCCAAAGAACCAAGTGTTTGGCGCCTGCGTTCTTGTGGATGTACGTCCATGGCTGCAATATTGGCTGCCCTGTGGACCTTGTGTGCTGAGGTATGACTCATCATTTTTTCATGATCTATAATATAATTCTACGTGCGGTACCATCCATTCGTCCCTACGTTTCGCTTTTAGAATTAGATCTGGGAACATTCAACTTGAAGAAGCTCTGACTCTTGGTGGAAGAAGGAACTTTAACCGAAAATGTGTGTTTTTCACCAGTGAAAATTTTAGCCGATTTCAATGAGAAAACTTGAGTACTTTCTATAGGTTTCTATGCTAGCGATTTTCGATTTTCGCGATACTAAAATTATTTTACTTAAGGTTTCATCCGTCCATCTGTCCATCTGTTCGTCTGCGAGTTACGCTGTTAGTATTAGACTGGAGAGAAACAGGGCATCACTGCATGTCCATGTGAGAAGCTCTATGAGCTAAATGTACACTTTATATAAAATTTATCAACGTAGGTAAAAGCAATTTTTAACTATCATCATTTATAACATCGATATTAGTATGCCATTTTTCATATTTCAGTTTGTTGGAAATGGCCTAAATGGTCGAAACGTTTTTTTTTTTAAATAGATATTTTTTTAAAACAATCATCTTTGCTATTGAAGCATATGAAGCATATGAAAAAAGACAATACATTTATCAGAACCGAACACAGTAGGCGAAGTGCTTGAATAGGATCAAAACGCCCAAAAGCAGGAAGTTAAAACTCTTTAGTGTGACCACATTTATATCAGTGCGGTAGTTACCATTGCAGTATTATTTGGTAACAGATGAACAACACACTTTTGTATATGAAATAGTTCTAGTCCTTGGTGAGAGCACTGCGCAACGAACTGCTGCAGTGTCATCACTGTACAATAGACTGCTGCAGTGCCACAGTCTGAACGACACCACTGCACAACAAACTATTGCATTCAATCTCATGCCTTCATGCACGTCAAAAGAGTCGTCGTTTGCCAGTCTGTCGCCCGTAGCCAAATAAGGACTGAAATTCCACCCGGTCCCCGTAATTAAGAGTTAGCGTCCCGTGCTCACTGTACTGAAATGCTGGACCCAGCACCGTTAGATTTACTGCAGCCGCTGTCACTCGCGTCTTCGGTTACAGGCGCAGCGATGCAGTTGGGCCACCGGCGGTATTATTATTTCATAGAGAAATGATCGTGTTGCTGGAGGTTGTCCTTGATCGTGTGAGAGTCAGAACTGGTGCTCTGAACTGAGTTGCCTGAGGAGTAGGTACTGGCTGTACAGTAAATGCTATTAGAGGTGGGGCTCAATTATTAGACAGTTCTTAATGTTACGAGAGCTGGACTCCATCATTAGACAGTTATTGGCTGAGGAACCAGTACTGGCTCTTGACTGACTCCTGATCCTGTAAGATTTGGGTTTCAATGAAATAAAAACTGACTCTCGATTATGTGCAAGTGACTGTCGACTGTTTCAGAATTAGAACCCAATAGTGTGAGCGTTGGGTGTCAACTATGTAGTTTCATATCCACAAAGCAGAGTTGCATCTCATTAACTTCATACTTGACTCTCGTTGACTTACGTTAGTCTCGCTTCTCTGGGTGTTTTGTGGATAATGTTAGCATCACCTAGTGTTGGATGGATATGCCTCAGGGACTAGAATTCCTCTACGCAATGTCTCACCTAAACTTCAGAGTCGTCAACTCTGGCTCGCGTTATTATCGTACTGAGTACTTTACGCCTCCGTTTCCACAACATAGGCGATCTCACAGAGGAAGAAATAAGGGACATGCAGTATGTCGACAGAAACGTGGACTATGCAAGAGGGTGTTCCTACACAGGAAAAACGCGCTTGGCTACAACAAGTTGGGAAAGAAGATAAAAAATAGAAGCAAGAAATATCAGTAGGAGTATAAAAGCGGAAATAAGCTAAGTAGGCATTAAGGAAAAACGTCCCGAAAGTCTTGCTAAGGCAAAGGTAACATGCAGGTAGGCTGTAGCTCATAAGGTGTAAATTAGGTCCTTCAATAATACTAGAATTTGATTTTATTCATCACTTTGTAGGTCTTCCTATTTTTAGTGCTGTATATATTTACGCCACGAATCCCTCAACCATCAGAAGAGCTGAGCCTCAATTACCTTACAGCAGAGCAATAGAATCCGATATGTTCATCTGAGAGAAGTTGCAGCGAATAAAACTAGAACTAGAGCATTCTGAGAGCGCATACATCCGCCAAGCGAGAAAACGGTAGCAAGAAAACTCAAATTGGCTCTGAAACCATAATTTTTTTTTTGTATTAACGCCAAAATCTAAGAATTTGTGCCTTCTAATAGTAATAACAGCTTGTAGAATTTTCTTGAAGATCCATTCATAACTTTTTGAGTTATACTGCTTGCAAACGTTAAGACAAACACGAGTCCAACATACAAACGAAGAAACCGATCTGCACCAAAATTTCACCATATATTTCGTTTAAAATTACTACATTACTTACATCCCCTCTACATTTCATAAAGATCCATTCATTTTTATTTGAGTTATTGTGCTAACAAGCATAGAAATAAAAACAGTGACAAATGAACGAACGAACGAACGGATCACTACCAAAATTTAGTCATCTACTCTTTGTTATGTACCAAATAATTCATGTCAATTTCATTAAAATCCATCTATAATTTTTTGAGTTATCACATTTAGAAAAATGAGGCAGACAAACAAACAAACCGATGGACATATCTTCACCAAAAGTTAATCATCTGTTTGTCCTGACATACCTAACAATCCCTGTAAATTTCATCCAAATCGGTTCATAACTTTTGAGTTATCCTGGTGACAGACAGGCAGACAAACAAACACACAGACAGACAAACACGACGAAAACATAACCTCCTTGGCGGAGGTAATTACTATGAAACTACCTTAACAACTATCGTCAGTAACCCCCTAGTACCTAAGCCGTATTCATGATACTACTCTACTGGTAATACAAATTGATATCTGCTACCCACTTCGAGCATTCATGTTTTCTTAGGCATCACAGCCCAAAGCCGAGAATACTGCAATCGAGACAAAATTTGTGTTTGGAAATTGACGAATACACAAATAAATACTGGTTTCTTAATTTAACTTGCCGTAACTAAGCAAAAGCAAGGATATATCGGAGAGAGTATTGTTGTTTGTCCGTACTGGGCAATATCTACTCAAGCCTCAATGTCGGTAAAAGCCTTGTTGCTTGAGGTTATGCTTTGCAGCGGGCTGTGAACTTTCCGTAAGAACGCGAGTTATTATTGTTGGCTGTTTGCTTTGAGCTGCATATAGGAGCATGGAGCGCTGCTTTGGGACAATAAAACCTCCACAATTTGTACCGTTGGTCACAAGATTCAATACCCTCCCCCCCGTATCCGCAATCAATATTTGAAGCCCTAAACTCTATGAACATTTTTTTTATGTAGATCCCTTTATACCGAGTCCGTATATGCAGACAAGCGAACTTCTGGAAGCGAGAGCGTTCATCTCACTTGTCATCTTCAAATAAAATTAAACTCGGCAGCATGGATACGGTAGCACAAGCGACATGCGAGCTGCAGATCCTGGCATCCTGTTGCTTCTCCGAATATGCCTAGTATGACCCCATCCTTACCTGCGCTTAATGCAACAGAGAGGATTCACTTTCCCAAGGGGTACCCAGAGTTTTCATGCAATATTCTCACTGCAATGTCGATCAGTGATGTAATATTCAGTGGATGTAATTCGCTGTCATGTTGCAGGTGGTAAGTCCTACATTATTCATCTCAAGCCTTCACTGTTACCTTAATATGTACATACAGCTTTTAAAGTTAAAATAATGTATTTCACTCCTATAGAAAAAAAAATGTGTCATCAATGGCGCTCATATCAGATATTGGAAATATGGGATGGGGTTGCAAAAAATGGAAACTATAAAAAATTAATTCGAATACATATCTTTGGAACGATTTGCGAGATTTATGTGTAGAAACTTTTATATTGCCTCTAGCTTTATTTAGTGCACGTTCCAAGCGTGAACCTTTCATTAAATACTAATAAAGAAAGGTTCATTTGTTGCTCCGGGGAGCGAAGATAATTGAAAAATTTCCCTGCATTGCTTTAGTGTTGATTGCTAATGCTGTAAAAAAAATAATGCGCTAGTGCACAATAAAAGTATTGGTAAGTCTGGTAGTGAGAGCTGTAAGATGATAAGCATAAGCGAGTTCATGAGCAGTCTGAGAGGTAGAGGACCATACCTCGTGGCTAACAAAATTAGCATCTGAGTTGAATGTGCGCCCTAAATCTGCCAAAACGGCTGCTCATAAAGAACGTGCAATAAGTCTTATAACAATTTATCAATCCAGTTTCCCGAAATTCTGGAAATCAAACTCTTAGCCCCACTCCAGCTCCAACCTAAATCCTACAGATTTACGCTTCATCGCGTATTTAGGAGGAATCATTGAGATCTCTGACCATATGATTGTGGCTAAAGTCCTCTTATGAGAAGAGATGGAGCAATTTATCAAAAACTTTCACTAAAAAAAAAAGTGGCATGTTGTTTCCTCTTGCGGAGTTTGCGGTAACCAATAAATGTAAATAGTAGCAATAAATTGTTAAAATTGTTTCTTTTAATTCCAATTACTTAATTTTGCCAATTTTTGCGCAAGATAGTTTGTTTTAAAAAAGAACAATTTCAACGAACTCGTTTCCCCATCATGTACATTTACCTTAAATTGTAATACAATAATATTAGGCACCCATAAACAACAACCCTATCCCTAGTGGTACTGGCATCTTTGAATGTGTCAGTCTGAGTCTGCAGATTAGTTTACTGCGGATGACTTAGATGCACAAAGACAGTATTTATGATGAAAGAAACAATATGAAATTGATGAGCTCTTAATAGATGTTGAGAGTTACTGCACGTACCTGTTATCCATCAAGGTGACCAATGATCTATTGTATGCAGCAGCGTGAAAACACTGGTAAAATGGCAAGTCAGTGTGGTGCTGCACAAACCTGTTTCTACTACCCGTAATCGAAAAATGGACGATGAAACTAGTTGAAACAAAGGCGGCGGTAAGTGTTTCGTTAAAATACTGATAACTTCAACGAGACCTCAAGCAAAGCCATGTGCATCAGAAACAAAACAAGGTAATCTGTTCAAGAGGCTAAAGCGCACCAGTAGCCTGTTGGTTATTGTGCATTTTTAATGGGCATGCAGAGTGTTTTGATGGAATACAGCTGCCATCAAGCGCCAATGAGCTGCCGTAGTTCAATCAAAGCTCCGGCAAGCACTCAATCACGGATCGGAACGGCCACGCTAATGACAAATTAGGGCTTCGGTGATGACAATTTTGTTACTCCTAGGCACAGAAACAACCTCGTCATTAGCCAGCACAGTAATAAAGAAACACAAGCATACCAGCTACGGTACATTAAAAAAATTATTAGTGGCGTTGTGTGGCGTCACCCTATAAAGCCCTCGGTTTTCTTGCACTTTGTATCACTGGCCTGAGATTGCGCCTTCCTTCCACGTCGGAAATTTTTTCTCTGAGTTCATAAACTGCAACTTGTATAGAAGCACAGATGGAAAAAAAGGAGAAAATGTTCTTGATAACAGAAATAACAGGTCTTTGTTTTAGCAATTACTTTTTGGCGTTATTTATGGAGGGTGGCGGCAATTCGATGGAAAATATTTTTAAGTAGAACACTCTGAGAGTGGAGAGCGCATACGTCTGACAAGCAAAGCAATGGTAGCGGAAAATTAAAATTGGTTCTGAAACGATTATTTTTTTGTATCGACACCGAAATTGAATCATTTGTGGCTTTTTATAGTATCAACAGTTTCAGTAACTTTCTAGAAGATCCGTTCATAACTTTTTGAGTTATGCTGCTAACAAACATTCTGACGAATATTAGTCAAGCTCTCAAACAGACAAACCAATCATCACCAAAATTTGATCATTTATGTCCTTTAACATTACTAACAACTCTTGTAAGTTTCATAACTATTCATTTATAACGTTTTGAGTCATTGTGCTAACAAGCATAAAGTTAAAAAAACGGCGACAAACAAACAAACGAACAAACAAACACATCATCACAAAAATTGGGCCATTTACTTTTCGTGATATACCGAACAACTCATGTAAATTTCAAAAAATCGGCCCATAACTTTTTTTTTGAGTTATGGTACTAAGAAAAATGAGGCAGACAAACAAACAAACAAACAAACGGAGAAACGGATCGTTACCAAGAGTTAATCATCTTTTCCTCCTAACATACTTAACAATCACTATAAATATCGTAAGATTTGTCCATAATTTTTTGAGTTATCTTGATGACAGGCAGACAAAAAGACAGACAGACACAACGACAAAGAGACAGAACGACAAACAAACCAACCGAAAGCATAGCCTCCTTGGCGGAGGTAACTATAGTACGAAGATTATTTTATGACAGATATCTTATTTTAGAAAGTTCTCTTTAAAGAAATCCATACAAGTGGTGCAGTTGGTTCGTTTCAGTTGTCAGGTAAACGGACAGTTCTATAGTTACCAAAAATCTCAAGTAATGCAGATCATGGTATATCTAAAAAAGGTTATGAATTATATTTTTCTAGCCGATGTCTGCTCGTTTAATTCAAGCAATATCCTATATGCCATTGAGTTTTTGTATATTTATGTATTTATTTATGTATTTGCAATTTCATGTGATGCTCTTAACAAAGCAGATGTACGACAGATATGCCAGTTTAGAGATTTACGTGACTCTGTGGCATTCTGATGGAAACCGATAGACGGATATAAGACCCGTTTGAAAAACAGCGATTTTTTTATGTAAATTCTTGATCCATCAAGAGTTTTTGAGCTACAACCAAACGCTAAATATATGCAAATTTGTATGTCGGGCAATTGCAGTGTGTGGATGAAAATCCGAGAAATTATCATCCATCCAGCTCTTATCAAGAGAAAAACGGTCGTTCTCCAACATGACCACGCAAGACCACGTGCTGCAGAAGCGGCACAAGCCAAAATTTTGCGACTCCGCTGGTCTATCAGACCACATCCACCTTATTCCACTGACCCCTCCCTGTTTCATTTATATCTATTTAGGTCTATACAAGACGCTCTTCAAGGCAGAAAATTTACTGAAGATAATCAAGATAAAGAGTACATGTAATGCTTTTTTCAACCAAAACAGTTTTTGTTTTATTCAGACGATATTTAAAAGTTTATTGGCAACTAGGAAATGTTATCAAAATAATGATGAGGCTTGGATTGATTAAAACTTGTTTATTTCGTTTGTATTATAAGTTGAATTAGGTATCATAAACGGAAATTATTTATGAATCAACCTAATAGCTGCAGCTTCTTTCAGTACTCTCGTCGATTCTGATATTGCTTTTTTAATGCATCAATATTTTACTTTCTCTCGGTTTACAATGCACAAATCTAATAGAGAATCAGCGCGGCGAAGAGGCAGATAGCATTCAACAGGGTGCAGTCGACTCAGCAATTAACTTTTTCCCCCACGCGCTTTTTCTGCCTTTAACGAAACAGCTTTTTGCTGGATCACGTAAATAGTGATCGGCTGAAAATGTAGTATACTGTAAATACTAAAAATAGGATGAGCAACTGAAAATTAAACCAGTTACCATATACCAGCTGGGGTCAGCAGATGAAAACTTTAATCCTGACCCATAGCGGCCTTATTAGGGGCATTATCATCTACGCTGCTTCAGTGAGGTTCCCTTATGTTTGGGCTTCCTCCACATCTAAAATATGTGCTGCTCAGCTCAACTGAAACAGAGAGCATTTATGTAGCTAGGTGTTGTAAGTGAGGTCGTCTGGGGGTGTGGGACGAAATCAATTTTAAAAGATCAGCGGATGCATGTTAGTGAACAGAGCAGTAATTAAAGCATATCACTGAGTGACTATGGGTAATAAGTGTTTCTGCACTGCTCGTTCAGCGAAGTGGTACCTTTATTCAGGTGCAGTGAGCAATCAACAAAAACAAGGAAAGATGAATATTGAAGCAGAACAAATTAGATCTCAAGTTAGCAATGTACGCAATAACGAGGATTAGAACTGATTATTGAAAGCGAATGCAATGCTACGCAAAAGGATCCTACCTTGATATAAGCTCCGTAATGTGACGCAGAAAAGTACAAGCCGACTGGTGCCTTGAGGTGTTACCCATATCTTAACCGGGGGCCACTCCCGCACTACCGAGGCGTTTTTATTATTATTAAATCACACCAGACTGGCGACGTGGGAACGGAGAAACTCCACGAGATTAACAAACCCCCACGCAACCAGCCCAGCGGATGAAGAAAACAAAATAATGAGAAAAAAACATCCGAGATCACAGAATAGCTGTGTGTGGAGATCGTTTAAAGCTGCCAATACCCGCACCAGCAAAGACAGAGCCACCAAGACCATTCCAAACATCCACAAACGATGGGAAAAAACAAAGGGAATACTGGCCCGTATGGCATCGTAACGGTTCCAAGGCAAACTCATGAAGAGCACCAGTACGCCAAGTATACCTCATCCGAACAAATAGATCCGGAAGAAACTCAGACAGTGGATGACTGGAACAGTTATAAATAAATATGTTTTTTGTCTGGGGTGGCTGAGACACTGCTACGTGGTCTAGTGTACCGTGTTGTGGTAGGTCGTACTTGCGTGTAGCTGCTTGGTGAAACAGTTCGTTTGTGTCTACCGTTAGCCGTCTAGAACCCCAAACTACAGAGCAGTACTCCCGAAGAGGAAGGACAAAGCAATTAAAGCAGCGACGTGTCAATTCTACTGAGCCAAACACCCTCCAAGCACGCTTCATAAGACCAATTTTCTGCGATGCGCGTGAGGCAACCGACTGAATGAGGGGTTCAAACGTCAACTTTGGATCAAAATTGACGCCCAAGATTACCAAGTCATCAATCACAGGAAGTGATACACCATCCAGTATGAGTGCAGGAAAAGGAGATGCCACTGTACGCGATCTGGACACGAGCATGGTCTTAGTTTGGCCGCATTTAGTATCATCTTCCACCTAGAACACCAGGAATCAATCATTTCCAAATCATGCTGAATGGATTCTGAAACCTCTAATCTATCACTAGGCTTATCGCAAACAGCCAGCAAAGTAACATCATCAGCGTAATCAACAAGTAAATTATTAGCAAGATGAAACAGATCCACCGTATATACAATGAACAACAAAGGACCCAGAACACTACCCTGTGGGACACCTGAAACCAAATCCAAAAACTCACTCCTCTTCCCATAAACAGCTACACAATTACCGCGAAAACTGAACCACCAATACCCACCAATACCCCGTAGGAATACAGAAGGAAAAAGAACCCAGGTAGAAAGTGATATCGCTCAATTAAAATAGGGCTAAACAGACTCTATTTACGTGAGACATAGGCTGTTCTGACGGGTAGCAACAGACTGGATTATATAGGGCTTTGTCCAACGCCAAACGAAGGATAATTGGGTATAATTCACCACGATATTGTGGGAGCCACAGGATGAAATTTACAGTACGGATGGAATAGTGAAACTTCAGAGCGCTAAATATATTACTTTCTGCCCCGAGATGGTCAGAACACACGGGCCCATTACGACACAGTTAACATAGATAGCTTATAATAAGAACTGTTCTCCAAAAGGAAAAATAGGGATAACAAATGTTAACTGAACGTTGGTTGTTTGCCTGGTTGCCTTAATCCAATTCAAAGAATAAACACGAGGCCAAGTTACATATAAATAGCCTATATTTTGCAGCTTAGTACAAAAATGATCACCTAATTCAAAACAGACTTTCTAAAGAATTCGTCAATCATCACAAAATTGAACTTTAAACCAGCAGAGTAAGTGGCTCAGCTGGCAGCAGAAATTAAGTCAACAGCAAATATCTGCGCCTGTAATCATGACAAACTTTCATTAAGTACTCGCGAAAGCATCAAGCCATCACATGGTACAAAAAGCAAGGTGCATCTTAAAGTACTAGAGCTAGATAAAAAGAAAAAAAATCGTAGTATTTAAGCTTAGCATTAAAACCCATATTTGTATGGCTGGGAACCGTGAACGTGCGTAGGAGCTTCACGCTCCAGCAGGCGTTTTTAACGAGCCGTTCTCTGTTTTTCTTCATTTATTGCGACGCGACTGTCAGATTATAGTGAAATATTAGGCTTTATGGCTACAATTAACTTCTGACGCAGCTTTGGCGCCGTAAATCTATGCTTCTCGAGTTGCAAGCTATAAATTCCGCTAACTCGGCAACACTACCGAATAAATTAGAGGCATTAGAGCCTCCGTCGAGACAAGCAGTCTCGCAAATTCCTCGACACCCTGCCAGGAAGACACAGGCTGGAAATTGCATGCTGGTTTGACAGGCCACTCGATCCGCTATTGTACCAACGAGCTCGGTTTAAACGAGGTAACGTAATCTGATTAGCTTTACCTAGCGTGAAATTTCAATACTGCGCGGTCGATTCACCATCTTAAATCGGGCTTGAGGCGTTAGTTAGAAAGACTAATCGGCTTGCGATCACCGCCAGAAAATCAAGCCAAAGCTGTTACACGAACTTGACGTTCGAGAACAAGTGAAAGCTGATCGACTTGGATATCTCACACAAATAGGGAAAGTTGGGGACGATATTTTACAGGAATTTTGTTAGATTTGAAAGCAGCTCCGGCGGTGACACAGCAATGCTTTCTGGTATCGCTTGCCAGGCAACCGGGTATTAATGAACAGAATCCACTGACTTTCAACGTTCTTCGGACGAGGTCCAAGCGTGGTCATGCACTCCACCCATCAGGTCATGCAGTCAGGAACCAGCAGAAAACCAGGAGAGAGTTATGTCGAAACAGGACGTAACCGCTTACAGCTCGTTTGTCCAGCACTTCTAGTGAACGTAAGTACAGTTCGTTTTTGCACGTCACAGCTGCTCGCTTGTGATCTTTCGGAAATGACGGAGCAATTTGTTGAACAAACTTTCAGCCCGACCAAGAAATATAATTTTCAACAACGCTTGATTCAGTTTGAATACTAGAAGTATAACATCTTCACTATGATTTCTCTCATTTCTGGTACAAATCTTGATGCGATGTGCAAGCTTAGCAAGTACGATGTAATTAAAAAGTCAAAAGGAGCCCTCCTAGATAGCATGCACTGTATTCATATATGTATTGCTCTGACTGAACGTGAGCATGCTCTACATTAGCAAAGTGCTAAAGCAATTTTTTTTACTTAATTATGCAGTCTGCAGTTCAATTTTAAGGGAAAAACAATCTAGAGTCCTTGTGAAAGCTTACAACTCGCGGAATAGCGAACCCTCACGCGACAGAATGTAGTCTGCTCTGGTAGACACTGAGCTCCAGACTCCAGAACAGACATTGAATTTTGACATTTCACTCCGGGGTGGCGACATGCATGTAGAGCCCCGCACTTTCGCCTTAGCGGCCTCGCTTTCGAGAGTATCTTCTTGTCCAGCTATAAGCGCATGCATATAATTAATGCACATATTTTCGGGCATTCCGTGTTGTCACCAAGCAACAGGCAGACAGTAATTCTTTGGTCTGTACCCAGCGCCATATTTCTTTTTTAAAGCAACGCAACGGTAAGTCTTCCCACAGCTGGGGGGGGGGGGCAACGGGTGAAGTGCACCCATCACAAAAAAATAAGTTCTTCTCCTTTAGACCTAAGGTATTAAGTGGTGTATGCTACTACAACTACAGTTTGAGCTTGATCTTATACGGAAATTGCTTGACGATTATTCGAGTTTATGGATGGTACTGAACCTAACCATAAATGGGTAGTCTGGGGAGGAACGGGGGTGGGGGAGTCGCAGTTATTGCATGAGCTTTGAGACCATATAACTCTAGCTATCTGTGGTTGACTGCAGCCATGCGCTCTTCTTGAGCCAGTAGGCAAATTTTGGCAGCACAAACAAGTGCACATTATTTTATTTCCCTGTTGGGGTGGGCGTACAAGTTGATCTTACCTTTTTACTATTTTTTACTTACAGGCATCGGAAAACTGTTTGTGATTTTCCAACAGCGATATATTAAACGATACATTATTTTCAGTTCCACTCCCTACAGTGCCTCATTGCAATATAAAAATGTAATGTTATGCGAGAATTCAAGCTCCAGCTTATGAGGTAGGGAACTACGGTGCCCGAAGGGGTTTAAATTAACGGTTCCGGAACTTGTAACAAGAATAAAGCTGCTGCACTATTGATGGCAGGTTCAGTAAAAAGTATCTTATGATAGAATCCACCACCCACACTTATTGGCGTGGTTTTGTTTTTCTTTTCAATGGAAAAATTGAAAACATTGAAGAAGCAGAATGAACCGGGCCTACTGGAAGTCTTTGTATAAGTTATAATTATATCCTATAGGAAAACATGTGTAGATGTTACGCAGCTCCATTACTATACGGACTAGTTCATTGCTCTAATCTTCGAGAGAAGTAAGCGCAAGACAAATTTACAGTTCGTAGGGTCATTAACTACTAAGCTTGAACGCAAAGTCAAAGAGAGTCACAGACAAGTTCTACAATGCTTTGTATTTGCAGAGGTATATGCTCGCCATAGCAAATATGTTTGAGTATTACTGTCAAGCACAGAATGCGTAGGTTCGACACTGTTCGCCGCAGGAGAGTTGTGCTTGGCCTGCTGAGTCAGTATTCGGTTTCCGGATGCTGAGGCGGGAGTATTGAGTCTAACCAGAAAAAGAGATGATTGGGAGACGCAGGTCGTCGCATGAGAGCCTTCCGTTGCTAGCGCCATCGCTCTTGACGAACTGTGGTTGACTGCAGCCGTGCAATCCTCTGGGACCGGTTGGCATTTATCTGAAGCATAGATCAGTGCGGGTGGGATCAACGGTTGTGGCGTGCAGTCCAGCTGACTTTACCTTTACAGGTCTTCATTGAGCTGTTTTCTACATACCTTGTGACCGGCAACGTCAAAACCTATAATCTCCCCAAGCTGCTTTCTTGCCCCAAACACAAGGTGCATTGGTTAACGTAAAACACAACATACCTTTTCCTTACTGACTTTACCAGCAGAAGACATAAGCTCGCACAAAAGTACCTTAAGAAAGGAAATTGAGAAGGTGGGGGTAATCAAGGGATTTAATATCCGGAAAAATTGCAACTCTCGTCTAACAAGCTTCAGATTTCGGCTGTATTTTATGCGAAGTCGTAGTATTTTTTCAAGGATCTTCCGAAGAGTGAGCGCTAATTGCCAAACGTCTTAACGAGACCGGAGCAGAGACAGTGGTGACTTGTTTTTTATTACAATAGTTCCAGGCTTAATAATTGATTCAACCGTCAGTGCTTTCTTTTATATTAGGTTATAACTAATCGTTGATCATGATTTATTATCCATCTAAAGTATCAGTAGTTGTGTAACGCCGAACCTTACATTACTAATGCATGTTCTCCAGAGTTCAACCAGTTTTTTTAAACTTTTCTTTAGTAATGACACGCGTTTGTACGCTTCCTATACCGTAATATCCACACAAATCTTCTTCAAGAACTGAGTCTTACCTTAATCAGCGTTAACGTTAATTAACTAAGTCATGTGTTACCTTTTTCTTTTTATCAAAATCAAGACGGAAGAAACAACATGCCGGTCCGATGCCCTATCATTTGTATTCATTGATCCCGACTTAAAATTTAACTTTATTGAAGCAAATTGCCTCTTGAATCATAGCGTAGTTCGCAATCAATTCGCCACATAGTCTACCAAGCTACCCATCCAATATTTGGACAAACCATCAGCCCTGTGGTGCCTAGCTCAACTTCACCCTGACAATTAAATATGCTTCATTGTATCTTTTCTTTTCCAACGTACATGACAGCCTGCCTAATTGTAAGAAGTCCCATGGAAGTTACATACGCTCTCTCACATGATCATTAATCTATATGATGTTTTTATTGTTTTGCTCTTAGGTGTTGCAAGGAGGGACGTGGAAAAAATCTCATCTTATTCACCACTCTTCATATTATTTTTTTTGGAAATGGTGCTGCAGAGTTTAGCGAACGAGATCTTTGCAGCTATAGTAGGCTGTCTAGAAAAGAATAGACGTTTAGTTTATACTATGTATGTATGTATAAATTGTGCATATTTTCAAGCGTGCATACACATCTTTTAGGATGCTCTACTTATTAGTGCCCACTAATAGCACTTTCGGTTTTTCTACGCCAACAGCAGCCATTTAAAGTGCGTTTTCATATTTTTAGGAATATCTGTACACTTGAACCCCAATAGCACGAATTCAAAGTACACATGGATAACTGCTGACGGAAAAGCTGCATGTTTAGTCATACATCAGCAGTTTGGTGTGACGGACATAACTGCACTCCGAAAGTTAACCGCTATGGTCAAGTAAGGATAACTCACTTGGGTGCCTCTAAAGGCGACATCGCAGTGGCGACTCGTCCCAATTCCGAAGGTTCTGTCAATGGCACCGCCGCCCATGTACCGGCCAGCTAAATTAGCTCCGCACCTTGTCTCGCGCGCCTGACACTTTGTCGATGCGGTGCTGCGGGAGTCACACGCGACCTCTTTTGGTCTTGTTGCGCTTTTGCCTGCGTGCTGCTGGTTATGCTTTCACTAGACACTGCCCATGTGCTTGTCGGTGCGGTAGTGTTGGAATGGCATGTGACTCTGCTGGTCTTGATGCGCTTCCTGTAGAGTTACTAATTTACTTTCCGTGGACACTGTGTGTTTGTTCTTGTCGGTGCTGCGGCATTGAAGTCGCACTCATCCCTTTTTACCTGGCTGCTCTAACTGTAATTTGTTGGCTACGTTCACTGAAATCTACCTATTTTCTACCCCGCTGCATGGATATACTGAGAGATGGGTAAAAGTATATGCAATGACTGGGTTACGACTACATGATAGGAATAAAATAAGCAGTATTTCTTAAAAGTTCAACTTATATTTTGCCCCTACAGAGTCGAAGCTTTCGAATTACAAGCCCTTCAATTGCTGTATTCTACAGGATCATTTACGCGACAGTATAACAGAGGAAACTATGCAAAAAGCTGGTGCTTCAGTTTCTATTGCTTCCCCTATCTATGCCCTCGCCCAGTGGTCTCACAACTTTGTTTTCGTGCTCCAGAGTTCGGTGTGTCTGCTTCTTAATTTCATAACTTTCGGTATTTGCTCGCCCTAAGGAGACATTTTTTGAGCAGTTTGAAGATGAACTTTTGTGTCGTCTCGCCGCTTAAGAGCGTTTACTGTAGCACAGCAAATATTGTGGTGCTCCGCCATTGCTTACTTACCAATTCAAAAAACATACCGAGCAAATTAAGGCTTCGCTCTTGTTGTGCACACATGTTCTAAAGTATTTTAAAATTAACGCAAAATATAAACACCAAAATGGTAAGACACGGTAAACTCTTAATTATATTGAAGTTAATTCAATGTACAATAGAAAAAAGCATATTAATCATGTTTATATAATTGGAGAAAGCATATAAGACTAAAGTCATTGTTGAATCGGCTGGAAGTAGAGGGGCAATGGAGCTTAGAAAGGAGCAACTTCTTCAATTAATAAGGGAGACGGACGGGCGGTGTGCGCTATAACAACGATATAGAAATACTAGTGGCCCGTGCCGTCATTATAAATGACGGCAAAAAATTAACGCATCACCAAAACCCCCGCCCTCTTCTGTGCTTGTTACTGTTTCGAAGGCTTCTTGAATGTAAATTCAGCATTCTGTCTAAATAATCCATACTGTAATAAGAGAACTGTCTGGCTCTCAGTCCGTCTGTCTGTAGCCTCATTTTGCCCCTATCTAATACTGAAGAAAAAGATTCCATGGTACACGACTTTTTTTCGCCTTTTGAAATCTGAATTTTGTTCTATCTTAATAGTTCTATTTTTCCCCTATCTAATACTGAAGAAAAAGATTGCAAGGTACCCAACTTTTTTTTTCGCCGAAGAAAAAGATTGCAAGGTACCCCACTTTTTTTTGCATTTTGAAATCTGAATTTTCTCCTA
>LQNS02000154.1:1296459-1317942 GCA_001587735.2 Parhyale hawaiensis | reverse complement strand
ACAATTAACTTCTGACGCAGCTTTGGCGCCGTAAATCTATGCTTCTCGAGTTGCAAGCTATAAATTCCGCTAACTCGGCAACACTACCGAATAAATTAGAGGCATTAGAGCCTCCGTCGAGACAAGCAGTCTCGCAAATTCCTCGACGCGCTGCCAGGAAGACACAGGCTGGAAATTGCATGCTGGTTTGACAGGCCACTCGATCCGCTATTGTACCAACGAGCTCGGTTTAAGATAGGTAACTTAATCTAATTAGATTTAACTAGCGTGAAATTTCAATACTGCGCGGTCGATTCACCATCTTAAATCGGGTTTGAGGCGTTAGTTAGAAAGAGTAATCGGCTTGCGATCACCGCCAGAAAATCAAGCCAAAGCTGTTACACGAACTTGAGGCTCAAGAACAAGTGAAAGCTGATCGACTTGGATATCTCACTCAAATAGGGAAAGTTGGGGACGATATTTTACAGGAATTTTGTTCGAATTAAAAGCAGCTCCGGCGGTGACACAGCAATGCTTTCCGGTATCGCTTGCCAAATAATAGGGCATTGATGAACAGAATCCACTGACTTTCAACGTTCTTCGGATGAGGTCCAAGCGTGGTCATGCACTTCACCCATTAGGTCATGGAGTCAGGAACCAGCGGAAAACCAGGAGAGAGTTATGTCGACACTGCACGTAACCGCTTGCAGCTCGTATGTCCAGCACTTCTAGTAAACGTAAGTCCAGTTCGTTTTCGCACGTCATAGCTGCTGGCTGGTGACCTTTCGGAAATGACGGAGCAATTTGTTGAACAAACTTTCAGCCCGACCAGGAAATATAATTTTCAACAACGTTTGATTCAGTTTGAATACTAGAAGTATAACACCTTCACTATGACTTCTCTCATTTGTGGTACAAAGCTGGATGGGACGTGCAAGCTTAGCAAATACGATGTAATTGAAAAGTTAAAAGGAACCCTCCTAGATGGCGTGCACTGTATTCATATATGTATTGCTATAACAGAACATTAGCAATGTACTACAGCAATTTTTTTTACCTAATTATGCAGTTTGCAGTTTAATTTTAAGAGAAAAACAATCTAGAGTCCTTGTGAAAGCCCACAACCCGCGGAATAGCGAACCCCCACGCGACAGAATGTAGTCTGCTCTGGTAGACACTGAGCTCCAGACTCCAGAACAGACATTAAATTTTGACATTTCACTACGGGGTGGCGACATGCAAGTAGAGCCCCGCACTTTCGCCTTGGCGGCCTCGCTTTCGAGAGTGTCTCCGGATATGAGTCGTCAAAGTCGATCTAAGCCAAACACTCTCCTCTTAACTTGTCCCAAACTTCATACAGGTATCCTGGCTTCGACCAGTATATTCACGTTTCTGGCATTAGGCTCACTGAAAATTGATCAGCTAGTCCAGCTATAAGCGCATGCATATATTAATGCATATATTTTCGGGCATTCCGTGTCACCGAGCAACAGGCAGACAATAATCTTGGGTCTGCACCCATCGCCATATTTCTTTTTTAAAGCAACGCAGCGGTAAGTCTGCCAACCCTTGGGGGTGCCAACGGGTTAAGTGCACCCATCACAAAAAAAATCTGTTTCCTCTTAAGGCCTAAGGTATTAAGTGGTGTATGCTACTACAACTGCAGTTTGAGCTTGATCTTATACGGAAATTGCTTGACGATTATTCGAGATTATGCATGGTGCTGAACCTAACCAGAAATGGATAGTCTGGGGAGGAACGGGGGTGGGGGAGTCGCAGTTATTGCATGAGCTTTGAGACGATATAACTCTAGCAATCTGTGATTGACTGCAGCCATGCGCTCTTCTTGGGCCAGTAGGCAAATTTTGGCAGCACAAACCAGTGCACATTATTTTATTTCCCTGTTGGGGTGGGCGTACAAGTTGATCTTACCTTTTTACTATTTTTTACTTACAGGCATCGGAAAACTGTCTGTGATTTTCCAACAGCGATACATTAAACGATATATTATTTTCAGTTCCACTCCCTACAGTGCCTCATTGCAATATAAAAATGTAATGTCATGCGAGAATTCAAGCTCCAGCTTATGAGGTAGGGAACTACGTAGCACGAAGTGGTTTAAAATCAACGGTTCCGGAACTTGTAACAAGAATAAAGCTGGACGTGATCTAATCTAATCTAATCTAATCTATCCGCCGTCATCTGCTTGGTTATCCGGGTAAGGGTTTCTCTGTGGCCTTGTATGCGGGGCCGTGAGATACTCGATAACGGTAATGAGATACTCGATACCGTCCAATGTATTTAAGTGTACTATGATAGAATCCACCTCCCATACTTATTGGCGTGGTTTTGTTTTTCTTTTCAACGGAAAAATTGAAAACATTGAAGCGGTAGAATGAACCGGCCCTACTGGAAGTCTTTGTATAAGTTATAATTATATCCTATAGGAAAACATGTGTAGATGTTACGCAGCTCCATTACTGCACGGACTAGTTCATTGCTCTAATCTTTGAGAGAAGTAAGTGCAAGAGAAATTTACAGTTAATAGGATCATTAACAATTAAGCCTGAACACAAAGTCAAAGAGAGTCACAGCCAGTTATTACAATGCTTTGTATTTGCAGATGTATGTGCTCGCCATAGCAAATATGTTTGAATATTTCTGTCAAGCACAGAATGCGTAGGTTCGAAACTGTTCGCCGCAGGAGAGTTGTGCTTGGCCTGCTGAGTCAGTATTCGGTTTTCGGATGCTGAGGCGGGAGTATTGAGTCTAACCAGAAATAGAAATGATTGGGAGACGCAGGTCGTCGCATGAGAGCCTTCCGTTGCTGGCGCCATCGCTCTTGACGAACTGTGGTTGACTACAGCCGTGCACTCCTCTGGGACCGGTTGGCATTTATCTGTAGTATAGATCAGTGCGGGTGGGATGAACAGTTGTGGAGCGTGGTCCAGTTGACTTCGCCTTTACAGGTCTTTATTGCGCTGTTTTTTATATTATGACCGGCAACATCAAAACATATAATCTTCTCAAGCTGCTTTCATGACCAAAACACAAGGTGTATTAGATACGTAAACCACAGCATACCTTTTCCCTACTGACTTTACCCGCATAAAGATATAAGCTCGCTCAAAAGTACCTTAAGAAAAGAAATTGAGAAGGTGGGGGTAATCAAGGGATTTAACATCCGGAAAAATTGCAACTCTCGTCTAACAAGCTTCAGATTTCGGCTGTATTTTATGCGAAGTCTTAATATTTTTTCAAGGATATTCCGAAGAGTGAGTTCTAATTGCCAAACGTCTTAACGAGACCGGAGCAGTGACAGTGGTGACTTGTTTTTTATTACAATAGTTCCAGGCTCAATAATTGAGTCAACAGTGAGTGCTTTTTTTATATTAGGTTATAACTAATCGTTGATCATGATTTATTATCCATCTAAAGTCTCATCAGTTGTGTAACGCCGAAGTTGTATTTCTAATCCAAGTTCTCCACAGTTCAACCAGTTTTCTTAAACTTTTCTCTAGTAATGACACACGTTTGTACGCTTCCTATACATAGGTAATATCTACACAAACTTCTATGCAGTAGAATTCTTCTTCAAAAACTGAGTCTTACCTTGATCAGCGTTAACGTTAATTAACCAAGTCATATGTTAGCTTTTTCTTTTTATCAAAATCAAGACGGAAGGAACAACATGCCGGTCCGATGCCCTAACATTTGTATTCATTGATCCCGACATAAAATTTAACTTTATTGAAGTAAATTGCCTCTTGAATCATAGCGTAGTTCGTAATCAATTCGCCACATAGTCCACCAAGCTACCCATCCAATATTTGGACAAACCATCCGCCCTGTGCTGCCTAGCTGAAATTCACCCTGACAATTAAAAATGCTTCATTGTATCTTTTCTTCTCCAACGTACTTGACAGCCTGCCTAATGGTAAGAAGTCCCATGGAAGTTACATACACTCTCTCACATGATCATTAATCCATATGATGTTTTTATCGTTTTGATCTTATGTGTTGCAAGGCGGGGCGTGGAAGAAATCTCATCTTATTCACCATATTATTTTTTGAAAATGGTGCTGCAGAGTTTAGCAAACGAGATCTTTGCAGCTATAGTAGGCTGTCTAGAAAAGAATAGACGTTTAGTTTATACTATGTATGTATGTACATATTTTCAAGCGTGCATACACATCTTTTAGGATGCTCTATATATTAGTGCCCACCAATAGCACTTTCGGTTTTTCTACGCCAACAGCAGCCATTCAAAGTGTGTTTTCATATTTTTAGGAATATCTGTATACTTGAACCCCAATAGCACGAATTCAAAGTACACATGGATAACTGCTGATTGAAAACCTGTATGTTTTGTTGCACATCAGCAGTTGGGTGTGACAGACATAACTGCACTCCTAAAGTTAACCGCTATGCTCATGTAAGGATAACTCAGTTGGGTGCCTCTAAAGGCGACATCGCAGTGGCGACTCGTCCCAGTTCCGAAGGTTCTGTCAATGGCACGGCCGCCCATGTACCGGCAAGCTAAATTAGCTCCGCACCTTGTCTCCCGCGCCTGACACTTTGTCGATGCGGTGCTGCGGGAGTCACACGCAACCTCTTTTGGTCTTGTTGCGCTTTTGCCTGCGTGCTGCTGGTTACACTTTCACTAGACACTGCCCATGTGCTTGTCGGTGCGGTCGTGTTGGAATGGCATGTGACTCTGCTGGTCTTGATGCGCTTCCTGTAGAGTTACTAATTTAGGTGCAGTGGACAAAGTGTATGTTCTTGTCGGTGCTGCGGCATTGAAGTCGTACTCACCCCTTTTTACCTGGCTGCTCCAAGTGTAAACTGGTTGGTTGCGTTCACTGACCTCTACCTATTTTCTACCCCCACTACATGGATAAACTGAGAGATGGGTAGAAGTATATGCAAAGACTGGGTTACGACTACATGATATCATGAAATGAAATAAACAGATTTGTTAAAAGTTCAACTTATTTTTTGCCACTACAGAGTCCAAGCTTTCGAATTACAAGCCATTCATTTGCTGTATTCTACAGGATCATTTACGCGACAGTATAACAAAGGAAAGTGTGCAAAAAGCTGGTGCTTCAGTTTCTATTGCTTCCCCTATCTATGCCCTCGCCCAGTGGTCTCACAACTTTGGTTTCGTGCTCCAGAGTTCGGTGTGTCTGCTTCTTAATTTCATAACTTTCGGTATTTGCTCGCCCTAAGGAGACATTTTTTGAGCAGTTTCAAGATGAACTTTGGTGTCGTCTCGCCGCTTAACAGCGTTTACTGTAGCACAGCAAGTATTGAGGTGCCCGGAATTTATCTCTACGAACTCAAAAATATACGTACAAAACAAATGAAGGGTTCGCTCCATTGTGCTAACGTATTTTAAAATTAACGCAAAATATGAACACCAAAATGGTAAGACAAGGTAAACTTTTAATTATACTGTACTTAACTCAATTTACAATAGAAAAAAACATACTAGTCATGTTTATATAATTGGAGAAAGCATAATGACTAAAGTCATTGTTGAATCGGCTGGAAGAAGAGGGGGCAATAGAGCTTGGAAAGAAGCAACTTATTTAATTAATAAGGGAGACGGAAGGCGGTGTGCGCTTTAACAACGATGTAGACATATAATGGCGCCAAATATCAGACTCGTAGAATTCTTTGACATTTTGCTCACAACTATCGAATATTGTTCACAAATATCACATTTTGATAACAAATATTAGGTTTTGGTAAAAAAATACTATTATATATATATGAAGCACAATTTGCACGTTTGGTTAATAAATATAATATTTTGTTCCCAAGTGTCATATTTTGTTCACAAATATCCTATTTTGTAGACTAACATCGCCATTTGTTAACAAATATTAACTAGTCTGACAAGCACAAGCTTTTCGTAATTAGAGAAATCATAAATTCAAAACGCAAGAGGTGAGTAATAAATACCAACTTTCCATACAATAGACAAAATAATAAATTCTGCTTACGAAAATGCAGCGGTTGACAAACATTTTTGAATGAACCTTAAAAGCAGCGGCACCAGGTAGAGTAGATTTGCACTATATCCGTAGCAAAAAATCATAGGTAATTATCCGATATCTGTTGAACTGATAGAGGATAGTACCAGAAAATTGCCTGAAACTTGCAGATTTGCCTAGAGATTAACACAGCACACTGGGAGAAGCGTTGTTCCAGTACCTTCACGCTTACTCGTGTACCGAGGTGGTATGTCTGCCTATGCTTGTTTGTACAGCACGGGAAATAAAGCACACCAAGACAGGTTATACCCGTCGGTGGCCGGCAATGTGTGCTGGTTTTGGGTCAACATTTTTCGCTGTGACGATATCTCCTTAGAGCGCCTCCTGCAAAGCAAACAACTTCTACAGTTACGCCCGCAGTGACAGGATGTTTGAGTGTTGTAAGTAGACTGGGAATGTGTAGGTTCGAAACTGTTGGCAGCAGGTGAGTTTTTACAGTTGGCATGTTGAGTTAGCATACGGCGTTAGGACGCTCACGCGAAAATACTGAACCTAACTAGCAATGGGTATGGTTGGGGATTGCAGATCGTAGTATAACAGCCTTCCATCGATAGCGTCATAGTTCTTAATGAAGTGTGATTGAATGCAGCCGTGCATTCTTCTGGAGCCAGTTGGCATATATCTGCAGCACCAACCAGTGAATGTGAGGTTTCTAGTTCAAGTGTGCGTTCAAGTTGACAACATTTATATTGTCACCGAGGTCTCAAAACATGCAGTCCGCAGTTAACATACACTATTATTGTCAAAACTACACACCTGGCCGACCATGGAATGGTGATGAAACCCTAATGGGGCATACGCACCTCAGGACGCCTCGAGCTCTGCTAAGAAGAATTAAGCAAGAATACGTTTCTGGCCGATTTGAACGTCTGCATATAAACACGCGGCCGAACACGAATCCCTGCAATGAATTCCATGCCTACGCAAATCTGGTCATGAAAGAATAACCAAACAGCTTCCAGTCTTAGGTGTGAAGGTATAGACTTGAGCAGCAGCTCGAGTGTTGCGCCTAAAGACATTGAGGACAAGGAGAGTTTAATGCAATGCAACCAATGGTCCGCATTACTGATACCTTGGAAAAATTAGAGCGGCAATCAGCGCTCTTCCTATAGGGTAAGTCTACTGAAGTAATCTGAGCACAAAACCGACCGGCTGAGCAAACAAGTCGGTCTAGCGAACGAAGGCGACTGACGGCACCTGAACCCCAAAGGGAAGCAATACCCCAACAGAGAAACAAGAGTGCGTGGAATTCCACAATATTGTCACCAAGCACAGCACTGACCTGGTGCAAGCACCCGACCCATCCTGAAGCACATGAAACAAAGCGCCTGGTATGCGGGTCGAAAGTATGGGTCTCACCGAAGAAAACTCCAAGCATCTCAGAGAGCTGGATCCTCTCAGTAACGTGTTCCCGTTCTTCAGTGAAGGATGATGAGCTATAAAGGTATCCGAGATCGACTGACAATCAGAGATTTCGGTTTGTCAGCATTGAGCTGTGTACTCTAGGCAAAGTGCTATGCATTAATCCGTGACAGGTCCCGGTTTAAAGACTGAGGAACTGATTGACGCATACTTGGTGCGAGAATCATAGGAATCGCAGTGGAATCATTAGCATAGTTAATCATAGTCTTTTTCAAAGAAGAGAGCATGTCACTAGTGTACAGCACGAAAAGCCAGAAAGGGGCCAAGGAAGCTACCGTGCGGAATGCTCGAAACAACCTTGATTGATACACTCAAAATGGCCAGCCTCAGATACACTCTGAGCACGCTCATAAACAACATCACGAACGGCCGACAGCACCATGCCACTTGTATCAAATTACCCCGTATGGTAGAATAGGCTCAAATGGTTAGCTTTATCCCGCGCCGCACCGAAGTCCAAGTTAACAAGGTGCATTTCGGACTGACAGTTCAACACGAACTGCAGGTGGATGGGCACAGACAGCACAGCGTCTCAACGCTTTTCTGGATGCAAACTGACCCGATGCTATCAGCCCAGCACGTTCATCGAAGCGACTCAATTACACGCCGCTAATATCTCGAACACCTATGACAAAATGGGAGTCAAGGTGATAGGTCGGAAACTACAGTACTTTCGTTTGGCAAGACTGTACCCTTTTCAACGGATGAAATGTTTTTAATAAGCCAAAAAAGAGGAAAATTCCCGTACAGAATTGAGTAGCTAAACATTACGTTTAGTTTGGCACGAATTACAACAAGTTTTAAAAAATAAGGAAACCATGACAAAGAGCTCGTGTTTGCCATATGGGTCGAGGTCCTTCAAGAGTACCTGCACAGAAGCAAATCTGAAAGCTAACGAAGATAAGCGAGGCTTCGGGTCACATCTATGCGGTAGCGGTAAAACATCCCTGTTCTGCTTACTATCGAAGTGAGCTAAAAAGAATTCCACCTTCGCCAGAGTGAACAATGATACCACTAAAAGCGCCGGTCAAGACCGTTTTCAGCAATGTGTATCGACGCTCGAACAAGCTCCGCACAATTGGAAAAAGAGCAGCAGTTCAACGCAGCTTAACGTGGCCATCAGTTGGAGAGAGTGAGCCCAACCACTCCCTATGGAGCGTATTCACGTCTCTAGCAAGAACATTAACCGACTTTCGTTCTGAACCCTGGATGGAGGCAATCATCGGACTAGCTTTTCACCTTACCTCCCCCCCCACCCAATCTTCCATCCTCAGTCATGTTGGACTGCTGGACTCTGTGCCATACCTGCCAACTCTAATTAATTTTTAATTTTTACTATTTATCCTCAGTGCCGTGACCTTCATTTCCTGAAGTCCGGTTAACATTATCTTTTCAAAATGAAACTCAAGTTCAACGATACCCAAAGTGCTCATCTTTTGTGCACAGCCAACAATTAGTTTTCCCTGTTTATGTAGCTCTTTTCCTGACTATTCTTGTATAGTTGCTGGCTAAGTAGAAATCTTGATCATCAACCGTTTGGCCTTTCACATAATATGATGTCGTTCTAAATCAAACCTTGTTTATCATTCTTACAGAAGATGGACCAAATGCCCGAAACGTTGGCAATGAGTTCAATGTCATTTCGTGTTTTTAGTTATGTTCTTCTCTATATAAGGTCATATAAACAGGAGTTTGTTTGATTGAGGGCAAAATTAAGCAATATAACTATACGTACTCCGAAACTATAGACAGAAACTAAGGCTATGCTACCGTGAATCGTGCCGTAAATATTCGAAGCAATGCGACTGCGTTGAGTGCTCAAAAACTCTGTTTTACTGAGCAAGATTGAACTTCAGAAATTGTCGAGAGTAACCGATTAATGGTCAGTGTCTCAATTTCCAGTCAACGGGTCGAAGCCGGCGCACCTGCCTAAAGATTCATATAAGTCAAATCTAGTGTCTAGTAGGCCTAATCGTGGCACTCAGTCGAATGCACCCTCATGTACAGAAAGGCTTTTCCTCTCTCTGCAATGCATCAAGATGTAGGAGACATGGGCTTGGAAGAACAGTTTCTTCTTGTAAATAACCCACTGCATGTACTTCGCACTCCTTGCCATGAGCGCATAGCCCTGAGACAGCGCATGCATGTCAGTTATTTACCAGTGCCCCTTTCATGCTCCACACGACCGACTCAGAGATAGACCAATTGTTCAAGATCAAAGCTTGAGACGCTGTGAGGGCTGCATGAGATAGCCACCCCCAGAGGGCAGTACAAAGCAATTTCTTTGGAGCAGAACTGCGAGTGGCGCGCATTTTACAGTTCAGCAATGATGGGACCGTCAAAGCAGCAGAGCACTCAACCCAATGCTTGCTTTGGCATGCGAAGCTTTCATCTCAGATTACAAAGCCACCGCATCGAATAAACTTTGGCCAGTTACGTGCTTCGTCGCTTTTGATGGCAAGAAAAATATTTCACTTTGTGAAGTAGAACAAGCAACTCGTGGTGCCCGAGGTGGGGCTGTCCTGAAGCAGCAAGGTCAACGTGAAGCAGGGAGTGATACTGTGAAAGTGAGCTCCAAAGTTCTTGTTTTGAATCTTTCATGAATGTAAGAACTACAAATTTGTTTACGAGTATTATTGTTAGGGAATGATTCTGTAGAAGGTCCTTAAAAGTTCTTTGCTGATACTTTCTAGAAGTTGCGTCAATACACCGATGTTTTCAGCAACGAGCATCAGCGTACGGAACAATACTGTCAACGGGTGCTCAAAAGGTCGTTGCTTGATTCTTTTGCACATGTGATGGATACGCAAGAATAAATAAAATATTACTTTTCTGAATGCTATCTGACACAACCACACTCCGCTCTTTTGCAAGTCTTATGTACAGTAAATTCTATGAATCTTCACTTATGCAAATTCTCTTGGGGGTGAAGGATTCGAATGGGTGTCGTGAAAGAATGGAACTGTTGCTCTTCGAAAGAAGGACAGGAATTTTCTACAATTCATAATTTAGGATAAGACTATACAGAAATCCATGTTGGTATCACATTTAATTTTAATATATTATCCATTCACAGCAGTGAGACAACCTAAATAATGGAGCGCGGCCCTCCCGCTTCTGATGATACGTCGGCATACCATGAGGAGTAGTTTCGATTAGCCGAGTCAGTCAACGCGTTTAAAAATCATCTTGACATATATTGGGAGAGATATCCTCCACAGAAGAACTCCTCTTCCAGGAGTTGCAAACTCTAAAAGGCCAAAGCTTACGAGGCCACCTTGTTCTGTCTTTTTCTTCCTTCCGCTCCAAGTACACAGTTTGACATCTCTAAGCTCCGCATATCAGCGGCTCTTGATCGTGCTTGCGTGCATTCATGATCGTCCCTTTGACAGCGATTCTTCCCCTTTGTGTCTCTCTCTCTTTTCTCCAGTCCTGTATAGTCTACTAACATAATGGCAATAGCTCATAGAGGGCCGGGGCGTAAGGTCCGGTGTCTCCTTGGGACTGGGCCTATTGGTTCCTCTACTGCCGCCTATCTAATCTAACTAAAACGACAGACGATCCATGAGGATTCAGCTCAGACCACTTTATTACCTCCGCCAAGGAGGTTATGACTTTATTGGAGCTTGTCTGTCTATATGTCTCTTTGTCTGTCACCCAGATTACTAAAAAATTATTGACGGATCGCTAAGAAATTAACAAAGATTATTAGGTATGTTAACAGGAACAGATAATTAACTTTTGGTGAAGACCTGCTCAACCGTTGGGTTTTGGTTGTCTCTTATTTTTTTTTTCTTTCTTGGTAACGTACTACAAAAAAAATTATAGACGCATCTTCATGAAATTTCGCATGAAATATTTAGAAAATCACGAAAAACAAATGATCAAAGTTTCATGATGATATCTTTGTCTGTTTGTCTATTCGTCTCTATGCCTGTTTTTAAGTTTGTCTATGACATAACCTAGGAAGTGATGAACGGATCTTCATAAAACTTGCAGTAATTGTTAATTATGTTGAAGACACAAGTTACCAAATTTTGGTGATGATCGGTTTGAACGTTTGTATGTTTGACTATATGTTTGTCGTAATGTTTGATAGAACGTTCTTCAAAAATTTGCCGACGAATGTTCACGAAAATTCCAGGAGCTGTTAGGAATGTTATGTATCTGGGAAACTGAGCAGTGATTCAACCCGAGATAAATGCGAGAGCGCTGGTTCAGAGCAAACAGCAATCTCTGCACAGAAGATTTTCATCGACTTATCCATGGCAACCTGAACCACTTTGAAACTGCTGCATGTCGCTCCAGAGACCAAGAGGTGCCTTTGGAATAAAATACTGCAGGATTTTCATCTCACGGTCAAAAAATGCTGGATTCATTCTCGCCAATTGAGCATTCCAAGTCAGGAATTTTCTTCCCGTCGCAGGACTTTCATCACCTAACTTACCTCTTGACTCACCCAGCCTCGGCTACTCCTTATAGAGAACAGCGTCCGTAAAAGAACGCAAACACCTTAACCTTTTCGCTCTGCTAGTAGACACTAAGATGTGTCAACAAAGACGGATTTGTGCTCTACGTTATGAACACAGAAGTGGACACTTACGATGATTTTGCGGCCCTCACTACTGTAAGAAAAGTAGTCCCGCTTGCCAGTATTACGAAACTGGCGTGAGTGCAAAATCATTGGTGTAGTAAACCTCCATAGCGTTCATGTGGGTTCATGTGGTAAATAATGAAAAAGCGCGAAGGACAGCGAACAACGATACACAATACAATGTAAACTAACAGAACGATGTTGCCATAACGTCTCAGATATAATGGAAAAAATAATTCACATTCACCGAAAGTTGCAAAAACACCTTTATAACCAGGCCGTTATCACTGACCGGGGAATAGGTTCAGCATTCCACTCGATATATTTCTGAAAAGCATACTTGTTAAATTTAACTTTAAAAATTTACAAATATTCCAGGGAAGAATGAAGCAAGTCCTAACAGACTCTGCAGCTGCATTACCTTAAGCAATAATCCCCTATCAATCATAAGCGTAAACATCGCTAACGGTGCTTAAAGAACATGACCAGAACACTAATGACCGTAAAATTAAAAATAGAAAGAAACAAAAGGGAAACTGTTTCATTCTGAAGAATTTGAAGCGTTTTATCAGGGAAAGTTTTCGGTCATTTCCGCATGCATGTATTACCTCTTAACAGGTGAAGCCTTCTTAGCATGCATCCGAGTGCTTCACGTATAATACTCAAGAGTTTATAATTAAGCGGTTTTTTCTGTGACGTTTTCTATTCGTGTTTATTGTAAATTTATATGTTCGACATGTTCAGCAGATACTCATTAATATTATAGCTATAGTTCACGACTTTTCTGGGTAAGTTACTCCATATCTTTTTCATTCTCTCAACTCCTGCAGTTAATACAGCTTTCCTTTTTGTACTGTAGAAAAAATGCTCTCACCCTATCCAGCTGACCTGATTACGCACGTATTCTTTCTACTATTTACTTCCCTAGAAATAAAATACGATCTTTATGGAGCACTTTTCTAAACACGGAAGCCATTAGCTCGTTGCTCTTGAGTGCCTTATGTGACGTTTCTCGATCTCATTGAATTAGTTTGAAAAGAAGGAGAACTTTGTTATTCATTGAAAATATTACTTAGGTCCCTGCTATGCACATTGCACGAGTCTATGTTTTCTAATAGTATGTTAGGCTCTTGAACATACCTTCGGTACGACATACTACACATACAGTATACTGCATCTGATGCTCGAGGGAATACGGTGTCTGGGAGCCAGAAAGAAACAGACAAGTGGGAGTCAGATTTTGAACGATTGTTCAAAGAAAGTAAAATCACCCAACACTATATCTTCGGGCTATGGAGATCATTCTATGGTTACGCCCATTTCGCGAAAGGTATATTACTCGATCATATCCTCACTCATTGCAAGACATGAAAACTCATCGAGAAAGAAGATCTGGGCTCGGCCTTGAGATGGTGCTTCTTACTTCCGGCAGTCTACGCCTGCATGCGGCCCTTTTTGTCATCTCTACATGGCCGATAGTTCTGACCCATATATTGTAGGCTTCACTGTTATTGGGCCTGCGGCCGTTTTATCTATTCTTTACGGCCAGTGTCCCTGACACATTTGCTGTATTTTGTACGATCATCGCCCGTACCTTACCTTGCTTGATTATCCTGATGATTTTTCGGATGAGGTCCAGTTGGAAATATTCACGCCGCTCATCTCGTGCAGAGGTGGTGCTGATACTACATGCCGTGACCAGCGGGAGGGCGAGCAGCGAGTTATCTCCACATTGCACGTAGCTGCTTACAGTTTCTTTGTCTGGCACTTTCAGTAAGTATTTGCCCAGCAAGTTTTTAACGGCCATCTCATTTATCGCTCTATGGCCTAATATGATTTTTTTCAGCGTGGGTTGTTGGGCAACGATTTCCCAGTACTGTATTTTCTAACAATTATAAGGATTTTATGGCTAAAAATTGAGTAAATCATGGCTGGGGATTATCTTCTCGGCCTGAGCACTTCCGAAGGATCTCTGGCCGCTAATCCCCAAAAAGAGCGAGCTTCAAGTCGCGGAAATTTAGAAACAAGAAACACTGTCATCAGAGGGCAGTACCCTGTTCTGGGACACAGACTCGTTACCCATTGCATGTCCGTTACTCGCACACCCAATACCCAGAGGGCGAATACAGTGATGAAACTTTTGTCCGTAAATTAACAAGTATTCTCGGGCACTGACCGAAAATATTCGCTTTTTTGTGCTCGTGCTGCACGGACCCTGCAGTTATCGCTGGTCGGGCGCACCAAAGCAGGCATTTCCCGTCGTTACACGGGTACGCGTGCTGGCTTTGGGACCACACTGATCTCAGTATACATTACAGTTCTCGCACCACTACAGCCTCTGACGCGCCCCGAGACGCGCTCCGTTTATAGTTCTAGAGGCGTCACTGATTCGCCCAAGAAAAGCTAATCCGCTTAGCTTCAGCTTGTCCAAAATTCCAAATTTGATTTGCCCCTTTGGAGCGCGTTCCTAGCGGTGATCGCAAGCCGGTTACCCTTGAAATACGAGACAGTGGCTAATCGGACCCTCAAATTTGAAGTTAAGCTAAAATTCAGCCCAATCAGATTAGATTATATTGATGGAAATGGCCAAAGAAAAAAACACCTGAACTTCGCATTTGCTCACAGGAATCATGTAAATTCCACGAGCGAACTATCTCCCTACATGCCAGTATTGCCCGGGACACACCACACAACCGCACGCTGAGATTATGAGTGATCGTTCAGATAGTACGTCGTCCAGAATGCACTGTGATAGTCGGTATCCAAGATACCTCTGGAAAGTACTTAAACTGAATGGTGTACGATATGAGCATCTGCTCATAAGTTGAGCGTGCGATTGTGTAGCGTAGCCCGGCAAGCCAATATTACGCAGCAGAACCTGAACCATCTTGCATTTTTCTATTAGAAAAATTCACTTTGAGAACTGCACCAATTTTCATGGTTACGTCAAACCTCCAGTATATTACAACCGTAAAATTACTAAAAAAAACACCAAATTCCCTAATCTTTCTTTCAAGCTTCCGGTGTACATACGATTGCATAATCTTTCTTTCAAGCTTCCGGTGTACATACGATTGCATAATCTTTCTTTCAAGCTTCCGGTGTACATACGATTGCATAATCTTTCTTTCAAGCTTCCGGCGTACATGAGACTACATAACGAAAATTCTATCATAATAATTTAAATCAGTGTAGAAAGTTAGCTAAAATAAGTCTCCGCAGCAACAATTAAGGCCACAACCCGTCCTTCGAATTTTTTGTTGTTCTTATTGTACTTTGTAGGCACAACTTTATGCCTGCAGGGATCTGGTAGAAGTTCGATTGTAATAGAAGTTTACTTGCAGGTGTCGTTTTCAGCTCTCTTCAAATCTGAAAGGAACTAGAAATCCGGAGAAACTATATACTTTACGGCTATAGCAACGGACACAGCCACGTAGTCGGACGTTGAGTAATACTTATAGGAAGAAAAACACTCTGGCGATGACCGTCCGTAAGTAATTTTAGAATATTCTCCGCTGTATATCTAGACTATTAAAAACCGCCAGTAGCGAAGTGTCATCATAATGAGTATTTCACTCTTCATGCTTGTACAAAAACAGCAGTTTCTTCTCCATCAAATAGTTTCTTAGAAAATAAATGTTTCATAATTTTTTTTTTTTTTAATTTTTGAGCGTCGTATTCAATCCCCGTATAGAGTTCTTACTTTGTCTAAAGACTTTTTCTTAAATTGTATGTTTTAATCAATCAATTTACTTTGTATCTTCCTTTTACGTATATGTATTGTTAAGTCTCAGCGAACTCAGTTTTGAGAGTGGAGACAACATGCTGGTTCATACGACAGCCTTTTGTCCTACGTTCTTACTCCACAGCGTTCGAATGCCTTACTTTGTCCGTTTAGACAACAATACCAGCAGAACTCGAATTCGCTCCAAATTATCAGAGACATCCGAACCTTTGCTACAGCTGCAGCTGCTCTACTTACTTAACTGACATGAGAGGTACCACATTGATGAATCTCGGGCACACACCCACACAGTAGACAAATACTCAACAAACTATCCGGGCACTTAGAATTATTGAAAAAACTGCCTAATGAACACGTCTTCCATTTTTCAAAGTAACTGATTTCAGACACAATAAGACATGAAAGCATTTTCGCTTTAAAATATGTTTCAAGGCCAGTGTAATAATGTCACAGAAAGCACTTAATTACAAAGCAGACAAAGACTTTGTTACGACAATGCAATGCAATTAGTTTCTGTGTTGTGAACAAACTATGCTGCTCTGAGAATATTGCAATGGCGAGACTTGTAACTTTGTTACCAACCTCAGCAACGGTTCAATTTGAGATCATCCGTGTCGCAATTAGCGTGACACGTGCGGCACTTCCTGTGGAATGTATGCACGAAACTTTGCATATTACAACTTGGTTAATTTTTAGAATATAAATGCCTTTAGCTCCAGAAACTATATGACCTTGCAGACGTACGTTCTCATATGATTGTACAAGCTGTTATTCAGTCTTGTTAATCATAGTTTGAATGAATATTGACAAAATATTTGAACTGGTCATTTAGAAGCTTACATAATTTTCGGAAAGGAAATGATGTAAATAATTGAATACAGATAATAGCAGTAATACAGAGTGTCTACAAAGGACTATAAAAATGTCAACATAAAATTAGGAGCATTGAGACAACCGCATTTTTTTCTCTAGCATTTTTTCGAAACTGCTTAGTTGCAATTTCAAACCTATTGCGTACTTATCTAATCGGATTACAGTGAGTATTATGTCGGACGCAAAGGTAACAGCGACCTTGGAGCTGATATCCAATGTTCAGGAGGTGAGATATGCACTTAAATAGCTTATTGCGCATCAGATGGTAATTCCAGACAGGCTGGCAGACTTCGCTCAGCAACATGTCCTGACAGAGATATGGTGGTCTTAAGGCGCACCAGACAGTCGTAGCCAAGCATGGGAAACGGCGTGAATGCGGATAATTTCACACTGCGAAACCTGACACAGACTGCCCTAGCTACAGCATGTTCAGGAGAGGTCCAGGTGATGTTGTTCACGTCACCACACATGTGTAAAGTCGCGATGTTGGTTTACTTCTCTTGGGTTACAACTTGCGGCCAGAAAAGTAAGACACCCAGAGAAGGAGGAAGGTCCCTCCAGTACGTTATGAGTTTAAAATCCTTGCATATCTTCAACAAAGTATTATCGGAAAAATCGTTACGGAGTAAAAAGTGACCGTTTTTCTTTTCCCAACTTCTTTTTTTTTTTAAGGTTTGTTTGAGTAACTTTTTGAACATCTGATGTACTTGATGTGCGCTTCACACACGAACACACACATCTGTAGCTTCTTTATACGCACTTATGATTGCACATTAAAACATCACTTGCTATCAACTAGGCTTAAAGCATACGACGCACAATATATATAATTTGTGAGATGTTTTACAATGCGACAGTTATTGGTGAGATTAAGCTGGCACAGAGCTGTTCTTGAACGAACGGCGAAATGTGTCGAATTCTTCACACCTTAACATTCCTGGCCGAGGCCTCAAAGCTGTTTTAGGATATTAACTGCTAGAGTGGCCATGACATCTGTCCGGGTACGGAAAAGTATTATTAATATATAAATGCTGTAAGTCCCCTGCTCGAATCTTTGAGTTGGCCTTAAATACTTTTTTTAGTAATGTTTTTTTATAAGAAACGATCCAAGTAATACTTTCCCAATGAATTTGAAGCTTAAGCGATACCATTTAGCGTTAAACCTTCACTTATTCTGCCCAATACTGTACTCACAACTCCCATGGTCCTGGCGTTGTATATCATCAGGCAGAGTGTGTGTGTGTGTATAATGGTGTATTAACAGCCTCTCAGTCATAATAGACTCCATTGCTGACAGCTATTGGCTCCCGAGCAATTTAGAGACACGTTCGTATCGAATGTTGGGCTGCAGCCATAAAGGCGACTGTGCGTTCTGCAAGACAAGGGCACCTGGGTATGAAGGCACCGATAAGTTGTGCTGTGTGACACATGGAAAGCGATATTATTAGTTCATAGCACCAGCTGCACGGGCACGAAGAGAGAGTAAAAATAACAGAAGAACCAGACAAGCCTACGAAAACATGGAATGGGCTTCAGATGGAAATTGTGAACTCAGCAGCTGTAGGTATAGCACTAGCTTGTCAATCATGTATAAATAATTTAGTCAGGAATCGATATTTATATGTTATATCTATGCTTGTCAAAAAGAACAAGATGTTATTTTTCTGTTACTGCATCCAATAACCAAGCATAAATATATTAATTGTATAGACAGGAACAACAAGAAAATGCTTAGTGAGCCTGGGTCCGCAACAAGGGTTGCTGTGACGCAACATTGTTTGTGTCGCACCTCCTGCAAGCGGTACTCGATCGTCATTAACCAAATACTTCCATTGCAAAAATTTGTCTCTTTTGGTTTTTGCATTAGATTGTTGTCAATCATTAGAGATTCTATTTCTGAACGCTCGGTATCTGGTGCCCGTGCGCATTGTAGCTGAATCAGTTAGGGAGGTTCTGATCCCCTTGCTGTTCGCGTTGTACATTAGCAACATGATTTCCCCCTTCTTGAAGAACACTACGGGAATCCGGCGATTCTACTTCGGTTGCTGATATTCGAGCCCTTGGTATGCTTGAGGCTGCTGTGTTGTATTTAAACAGAGACTTTGTGTGTTGGTGCTCCTCCAGGAATGTGTATGCGAGTGCTGACAAAACTAAATCTGTGACTGTCAGTCGGTTTCGTACGTCCATCCCTTAACTGACCTTGGAGACGATTAAGTGCTAAACTTATCAGTTTGATGCTTCTTTTGGATTTTTACGTCCCGTTTTTGAAGCCTTGGCATGGAACATCAATAATACTAATAATTGCAATTGACTCATATTTTTTCTCATCCGATTCTACGTCATTTTTATTCATTGGACACGATAAAACCAAGTCGGTTAATGTTTTTCGACAATCAGCTGATATTATTTGATGCTATCTATTGTAGACATAGGCTATTTGCCTAACGTTTTCAAATAGGAAAATATGAGAGCAGCAGGGCTACAATATGCTATAAATATAGGCTGCTCTGAATAATAATATAAGCCCTTTGTCATCTACACTGACTACTAGTATCAGTTAGTATATAATAATTCGGGTTATAACGAGCTAATGATAAAATAGTACAGTATTTGTAGCTTAGTAATGCTACCAAGCAAGTAGGAAGATTAAGCAAGTACAATCGACAGCTATATAATAAGTTGTCTAAGTAGGTATGCACAGTGTCTTGATCACCTCCGCCAAGGAGGTTATGCTTTCGTAGGGTGTGTCTGCCCGTATGCTTTTATCTCTGTCTGTCTGTCAACAAGATAACTCAAAACGTTGAGGACCGATTTTGACGAAATTTACGAAGATTGTTAGGTACGTTAAGAGGAACAGATGATTAACTTTTGGTGAAGATCCGTCCATCCATTTGTTTGTTTGTCTGCGTCAGTTTTCTCAATATTATATCTCAAAAAGTTACGGACGGATTTTTATTAAATCTGCATTAGTTTTTTTTTATATATTATGAGGAGTAGATGACCAATTTTTTCTAACGATCCGTGGGTTTCTTCGCTCGTTCGTTTGTCACTGTTTTTAATTTTATGCTTGTTAACACAATAACTCAAAAAATATTGCATGGATCTTTGTGAATTTCTAGGAGTTGTTATTAATGTTAAAAGGCATAAATGATAAAATTTTGGTGTACATCGGTTTGTTCGTTTGTATGTTTGACTCGTGTTTTTCATACTGCTTGTTAGCAGCATAACTCAAAAAGTTATGAACGGATCTTCAAAAAAATTACTGAAGCTGTTAACACTATTGAAGGGCATAAATGATTAGATTTTGGTGTTGATACAGAGAAAATCATAGTCTCAGAACCAATTTTAATTTTTTCTAACCGTTGCTTTCCTTGGCTGAAGTATGCTCTCTCAGAGTGCTCTTATTGTTGCTATAATGGTTGAGATTAGCAGTTGTAGAGGATAGGCGACAGTACTAGTGAATAGATGAAAGGCATAAATAAATGGAACTACTGATTAAATAAAAGATAGAAATAAATAGGATTACTGGATAACGAAAAGATAGAGATACACGGTGCTACTAGATCGATTTTTTTGGCAGACATATACGGTACTATTGGATGAATAAAAGGTGCATATACACGGTAGCTTGGGTGGATTGAAGGCATAGATATGCGGTGCTATAGGCTTGATAAAACAGAGAAATGCGGTACTACTGGATAGATAAAAGGCATACACCTATGGCATTATTGTATAGATGAAAAATGCACTGTTAAATAGACAGTAGAACACTACAGTGTATATATGACATGGATGCTAAAGCAGAGATACGCTATATAAATGACATAAACTATAAATCAGAAAAATAAAGCGCACCACGTGACGTCAGTAAAAGACTATATATGCTCTAGGAACGACTACTACCAACAGCAGACACACAGTAGCTGGTGTATATTCTGATAGTAGTTCGATATATTTGATGTAAATATTATACCAGAACGGATTTCGTGCCAGAGCGCAAACGCGTAACTTGTACATTACGAATTGTACGAATCTAAAGCGAAGGCGAGACATGAAAATAAGCGCACAGCTACACAATGGATCCCAGAAAAAATTAGGGCTGCCCGAGAAGGTAAAACTGTAATTTAGTTCCTGCACGGCGCCGCGGGGGCCTTAAATTTTGCTAGAAATAGCAATAAGGCAGAATGTAACGTCGCTTTTGTCTTCCCTTGGTGACGGTTCGGACCTTCATGAGCAGGTTTTGCGTTGCCTGTCCAATCAAAACCACTCAAACACTTACGAGGTGAGGTACATTCAGTCCTTTACATTCCAGCTAGAGTTAATGAGTGCCTATCATTATAAAGTAGAACTTTATAGAGGGAAACAAATTCAGCTTAAAGAATCGCACGAAATCTACGGTTTGTTTTGGCATGGAATCCATTACCTGGATCCGTGCTCGGCCGTGTTGATATGCAGGCACTCAAGTCAGCCGAGAATATTTTTTTCGAGTAATTGTTCTCAGCAGTACTCTGAGGGTCCTGGGATTGTTTATGCTCTATTTGGGCTTCAGTACCTCTCCACTGACGCCCCAGCATGATGTGTTGATGACAATAATAATGAAAATAATAATAATAGTAATAATAATAAAACGGGTCATAACAGTGCAGCAGGGCAGGCAGACGTTGCAGAGTAGCAAAGATGAAACTTTTTTATGCAAGAAAAGTAACATTAAGGAATACGGAGGAAAGAAAAGATACTACATCAGAACGTGATTGAAAAGTAAAACGGAACTTACGAAGAGACTATGAAACAATAATAAATTGTGGAGG
>LQNS02000154.1:1249309-1296295 GCA_001587735.2 Parhyale hawaiensis | reverse complement strand
AGCGGGGCAGGCAATCGTTGCTGAGTAGCAAAGATGAAACTTTTTTATGCAAGAAAAGTAACATTAAGGAATACGGAGGAAAGAAAAGATACTACATCAGAACGTGATTGAAAAGTAAAACGGAACTTACGAAGAGACTATGAAACAAAAATAAATTGTGGAGGAATTATAATGGCTAAAGAGCCCAAGTATTACGTTTGCTATGTATTTTTCAAGTTAGTCAATCGTGGAGACATATTTTTTCTTAAATCACCTGGAACCTACATAATAAGCAGAGTCTGGACCTCACAGCCCGCTACCGAACAAGTTCCATCTCAGTAAACGATACAAACATGCCCTCCCACCACCGCCGTCACGGTTACACCAAGAGCAGCGGCAAGAAGAGGTGCTGATAAGATTTTTGAGTAAAAAAACAAGATCTTGGGGAAAACCCAAGCTTTGGCAGTCCTGAAGTGGAAAACAGATACGCCCAAGATAGACTGAAAACAATGCATCCTCGCGGATGCTGCGCAGACTGTGATAATTTATATAAGACAACAGTATTTCTTGTACTTACTTGAGCTGGGACCGTTTCTGCTTTGAAGTTTTTTCTATGTGAAAACCTTACCTGCAATGGAAGAAAGCACGCATTAGAATACAAATGAAGTACCGAATCAGAAATTTACTCGATGTTTCGTCTTTCGGTATCACATGATCATGCTGAATTCACTCATAACTCTAAAGTTTCACCTAACTGGCACGTAGTTGAATTGTGAGCTAGAATTCCATTCAATTACATTAATGCATTTAACGCAGTGTATCATTACTTCTGAATTTGTAACTGATCGCTAGACACACAGGTTACAAGAAGCGTTTGGTGCCTAGTAGACTCTATACAATCTCATGCCCAACTTAGGACGTTCAGGTCGTACGCCGTCCCGACAACACAGTGAAATTACTTGTAGAAAGTACTTGAGCTCAACGACGGACGAGCTAAAGGCAAGGAAGTTTAATAGAGAGGAAGGAGCCAGGAGCCTCGTCCGTGACGCTCAAGAGTTGGGTGTAACTTTCAAGTGTGACTGCTGCCAGTCACCGTATACACCAATCGAAAATTAGTGCATCTATTTTTTGATGCTCCCCTGCAAAACTCCATCCTCCCGCGTCACTTCCAGCAATGAGATTCACGAACGTGTCTCAGCCACAACGGATTTGGTTGACTCGCTGGCGAGCCGATTGCAGCAGGGTTCCCTCCTCCCCATTAAATAAAGCTCCCTGGCTAAAGGACAGCTCATAAGTTGAGCATACGGTTGTATTAATGCTGTTGCTTAGAAATTAGTTGCGCCGCAACTATTGGTGAGACAGATATCCCTGGTGGCTGGCATTTCGCTGGCAGTGCGCAACAACAACAAAAGCAACTGTTCTCAGCTATTCGACAGATAGCTTAGATATATAGCTTGTGACGGTTAAGAAAATAATTTTTATTGTTTGCATTCTTTGGCATTTGCATTTTTCTGTGAACATTTTTTGGTGATATTTAGTCGTAGAATTTTCATCTTTCACAGAAATATAAATAGTAGCTTTGATTTAATATTAGTTATTTATTTCTGTGGTTACGCATATAATCTATACCAAACACATATCCTATCAACTGCACACACATGTACACATGTCGGCATAGGATTATTGCACATATCGTATAGCTACTGCATGTGTTCAGTTAGCTACTGCAGATAATTATTCAGATCCACCGATTTTTGTACTGCTCTGCCCTGAGCAAGGCTAATCTGAACAGCTCTCTGTGAAGAGCAAGAGCTGCTATGGAGCAAAAATCCTCGCTACAATTCCGAAACATTACGAAAAAAGAGCCCAAAATGCCCGGGCACTGAATCGCATTCGAGTCATTAATTCATTCCTGTGACGTCCATTCGTAATTTTGAGTCGCTTTGTCTTGCCGGGACTCAATTTTGTCATTTCATTTGTCAGATAACAACGTCAAGCGCTGGAAACGTCTCATAGCGGCAGGGAATTTTAAATTTGGAGTAAAAATGGAACAAGGTTCCCATGTCAGCGGCCGCTTCTAAATTGGCGCAAAGCTGGACGATTTTTTCTTTCTTTCTTTATTCTGGTGCCACCAGACCGACTGTTCGCTGTAAAAATATGTTCATCAATCTGTAGAATTTTGCCATGTACTGCTGCCTTCCTGCATGCTAATTTAATCGCGTCCCAGGGAAGAGACGCTTTTTTTCACTGTGAAATTTGAAGAGCTAGGGGCAGTAAAGCACAGACTGAGGACGCGCGTTCGTACGAGACGACTGATTTCTAGCCGAAATCATAGTAGGTCAGTTTAAAGTGTAGTGCATAACGGCACCTGGACATCGTCCGGAAGAACTTCCAGGTATCCCAGGTAAAGATCAGTCGTTCTCGAACAGAATGATACTTGCCCCTGAGGGATGATAGACAGAGAGGGTGGGACAACCCAGTGAATTTTTTAGGCGACTTTCCGATAAGATCCGATACCGCCCCGATATAAATTTATATATATATATATACATATTGTATCAGATCCCTATGATTTTCTGACAGAGTATGAGGCAAATGAACCATCGGATGTATGCAAAGTACATTACCCAAACAGGATTCGGGATCACCCAAGTAGCAAAAGCCGTAAATCAGCGACTGGGCGTTTAAAAATGCTGTTAGGGAATGCGTAGTCAATGTACTGTGGACTGATGTGTGTGTGGGGTGTAGTGTGGGTCTGAGAGAGAAGAAAGAGGCAGCTAGGAGCATGCAAGGAAGAAAAATTAATACCAGCGCGGTAGTTGTTTAGGAACGGTCTGTTGAAATGTAAAATACTGAACACCAGTGTTGCAATGTTTTCTATAGAAAAAAAAATGCCCTTGAGGTTGATTATTTTACAAAGGAGGAGGTGAAACCGCACGCAGATTAATCAATAGCCGTGAAACAATTCCTTCCTGAAGATTACAAATATTAGGAACTCTAACAAAATTTTTGGCCATTCCAAATACTGCTTCATGGCTTCAGCTTCTGGAACGACCCCGAATTCTTTGTTAGGGAAGTTGCGAAGTTACAGTTAGTAACTGAAGACTACCCAAAATCAATAAATTTGTCACAGTAGTGTATTGCTAACAAATTTTCAAGAAAGTAACAAGAGTCATCGCGATAAACTACAGCCTGCAGTATTAGACAACCTCCCACTACAGCCGCCTGACCTGCACTGAGCCCGGAAGAGACAGCGCCAGTTGGATATGAATGCATATGACGCTGTCGCCTATACATCCTCGCTTTCGCTTCACTATAGCGGGCTATAGCTAGACTGCGCCCGGACCCACACAGCCCACTGCTGGGCATACGCCCTCAGGCAAACCGCATCTGCAGTACCGTACAGACTCCCATCACAGCAGTCTCAGACGCACTAATCCCTGATAGCCAAATGGGGATACACAGACTGAGAGTCGATGCGTACACTATTCGCAATACAGCTACGCTTTGATTTTCATCAAAGAGGGCTGTGATCATGGTAGAAACAGGATTCACTAGTGCCAGTAAAGAGCTATTCAATAAATAGTTAGCTCAAATCACAGTTAGAACATCTATAAGGACATATAATGGTATAAATCAATCGGAATCTATAGCTTCAACATTAGCATCAAATATATAATTATATGAAATGACTATACAAACAGAATTTTTTTGTATATCTTCTTTCACTTACAACTTTTGCTAAAATGCAGTGAATGTCAAAATTTGCACGTTTTTTCTTCCTTTCATTACTGCAGTATTATGCAATGGGTTACGATAAAATTTCCTTTCACTGCAATTTCTGGTCCAAAGATTTGAACAGAACTGACAGATGTGTCATTGAGGTTGACAGCGACATCTGCATGTTTACTTGACAGAAATTAATTTCTACTTGAGTAGCTTTAATGTCGCCACGATGCCTGATTCGAGGGTGAGAAGGCCTCAATGCACAGCGCGTCACCACCTACACACAACAACACGTCATCTTCGCACAAAGAAATTCACATCACAGAAGATAGACCCACTGTCTTCTCTAACATCCATAAATTTCGAAAAAAAAAACATCGTAAAGAATTTCAGTAAGAATTCTGGATCATATTTCATACTTACTATATTATCTTTCTCTCCTCGCATTACACAGTAATTCTGTAACCAACACTATAAAACTTTGGTCTGAAATACCAAGCATCGCTCGACACCGTCCAGTTCATAAAGTCTTTTTATAGCAAGACCAGCCGGCTCCGCCTCTGCTGGGCTTACAGAAATGATATCTCGGCAGTGGATCTGCTGTACAAAAGTTAATGCAGCTCGAGACTATAGTTAAAGTAATTTAAACCGCATTTTTTTAAAACTGCATTCTGGACCTTTTTTTTTTACATCAAAAAGTGAGCATGGTATGAACCTTCCGCACACTATCTAAGATATTTAGTAAAGATAAACATTAACTTATAATGGTATCTCCTGGTGGAAAAATAAAGTAACATGCGTCTTTAGGTATATCCGATTCCCTACTTTTGTTGTGCACTAAGGTAGATGTCTTAGCTGTGTTTCGTCTATAAATTCATCTATACAAGTGTAATATTACTCTATATCTAATTGTAGCATAGGAGTTGTTAATATTCTTAAGCAAATAATAATAGTAATAATAATAATAAAACGTTGTATTTCGTTGTAGTTGTTAATATTGTTTGAGCATCCAGGTGGGGAAACTCATTTTGCCCCATCCTGTAATCCTGATTTTTATGCATCAGAAGGGAGGGGTGAGCACCACCACATCCTGTTCGTTAAGACCTATTCACACTGTATATATTAATATGTCTGTTCATTGAACAGAAAGATGGATAGCTTTCTACTTCACTCTAACTTTGAAGAGACAGACAAACCTGCACTGGTGACTCTTGCTGAGCAGACTGACTTAACGGCTAAAATTTAGCTCATTTTCAATGGAGGACACAATCGTGTTTCACGGACGCGAAGAAACATTCGGATATCTTGAGGTTTCAATCTAAGGAAAGGGTGGTCAATTACAGCTACAAGTAATAACAAAGGTCGTTCGAAAAGTAGAGCATCCAATTATTTATTCGGCCCGTTAGGATCTGAGGGATTGCAAACTGCATTGTTTTGATGACTGCACTCATGCGCTCATTGTCTGAAAGTATCGTCTCTCTGTTGCAGATATTGACGGTGTGACATTTAAAGAATGCAATCACTGTCATGGACGTGCGTCAGGGATGCGTCATTGAATGCCTCCATGAACCAATCTACATTCACAGGCTACTAAAGAACGTTTACGAAGCCGACGCAGCTGATGTCAGCACAGTTAGGACATGGGTTCATTGATTTCAGAGTGGCGACAGAGATGCGAAGTAACAAAGTGCGCTCCGGATGCTACGCACAGTCACCCCTGTAAACAAAGTGGGCTTAGCTATAGAGCAATTAGAAATTCTGGCTATAACTACAAACTAATTTTGTTGAAAATTTTAGTTACAATTACTGAATTTTTATACGTGATACGCCAATAACACGCTCTGGTGGTAGCGTATGTAGGCGATTCTTCATAACTACCATAACATACTAGCAATTCTTCACAAAAATAATTGATCGTGCGAAGGTTGTATAATATCTATTACAAATATAACATAATTATTATACACAACTTCGCACGGGTCACTAAACAAATAAGGTAGTCGTAAACTAATTTTAACAAACGGACAAAGACCAACTTTCAGTGACAGCTAAGAAGTTGAAAAATCACAATAATTGACAAGTATTTTTCAATTGCGAAATAATTAGTTCGAATCTTTCGTAATTGAAATTACATTTAAAGTAATGATGAACAAAGGTTCATATGTGGCTCCACTGAAACTGCCGCTAAAAATTTTTATATGGTCTTTAGAAATAAGTTCTAGTGAACATACTACATTTTTGCCGGTTTTTCATTATTATTTTTCGTATATCTAGAGTCTAGACTGCAACACCAGCATCTAAATTGTGAAGATACGTAGCGGAGTAAAAGTTTCTCAAGGTTCCTCCAGTTGTCGCAGCAATGACGTACAATAAATTGTCTGGTTCAGAACTACTTGGATTGCAATACTAGCGTGTAAACAACAAGATATGTAGCCGGCTAAAGGAGAAATTGCATAAGATTTACGCCGCTGTCGCAACAATGACGAACTATAAATTGTCTGGCTGAGAATTGCTGCCTAACGAGGGGTTGAGAGCACAAGCAAGGTGGCGCAACGTCGCGTCGGCACAGCAGCATGTCTTTAAGTATTGTTTAGTGTAGTTGAACGAAGGACGGACTGCAAGGCCAGAGAAGACTATAAGGGCTTGTTAAGGTCAAGGATCGAATCATAAAATCTCAATCTGGAATCCATATTCCCTGGGGCACCATTCCCAAAGGACAACAACAAATTCTATCGCATTGGGTTCATAAGATTCTCCAGATGCCTCGACTCAAATATTTGGGATCGAATTATGTCTTCATGATTCCCGACATTTCCATTTCTGTTCATAAATAGATTGCAAGACCGGATCTTCTCGCTGAATAATAATAATAATAATAATAGACCGTTCTCTGGTCTCGAGGTCGAGATATTCAGCAGTGATGATACCGAGAGTTTTAGCGGGAATTCATTGCAATGTAGCAGAGAATAGCAGCTCGATATAAAGGATTTGCACCAAAAAATCAAGTAATAATCAAATATTGAAGAGAAATGTTTAAAACTTGCAAGATCAATATGGGAACATTGATGAAGCATGGTGGATCAAACGAATACACTGAAAGCTAATTGCAGACTTGCTGAAATCGGAACAGAATCAGTTTTAAGCTAATAATTTCCTGACTGAAATTTACAAAGTTATTTGCAGCTTCGCAACCGGACAAACAATTACGATTGAAACGAATATTAAAATATAGAGATACTTCAGGCAGAAAAGAAACGCCGTCGACTGGTACGGTGAGTTGAACTTAACCGGAACTGCCCTCGCATTGGAGGGCAGTTTAACTGTTAAACCGAAATCGTTACACCTTGGAACGACCGAAGGCCTATTACTGCTTCTCAAACTTGCTTTCCCCAATCTCAAGCTTAAGCGAGTTGCGATTAACACCTTCCAAGCTGTCGAAACCAACGCAGCCGTCTGAAGTTGAGGACAAGTTAGCGTTCATGGGCATAGCTTACGCCGTGCTGTTATTTCCAAACGATTACGTTGTATGTTAAAAAAAGACATAATAGAAGTTAGACACATAATACGGACAGTTACTTAGCAGTAGCTATGCCGTGACATCAATAAAATACCAGTTAATTGTTGGGAGTAGAACTGCCTGGATTTTTCAGAAAAATAATGCGCAATCACAGGGCTTGAATTTATTTTACCGAGTTTTTGCTAACGTTCTTATAGATCTTCGAAGCAGTAGTAATAGACCTCGCCTTAAGAATTTCACTGGAATCACAGGTATGCAGGGCAAACTAATTATTCGTTAAAAGGTTCGTCACGCTGCGGTGTTTTGAAAAATGCTGGAACTTATCTCGAATGTTTACTGAGCTTTAGTTCATGGCTGAAGAAAGAAGTTTCGAAAAACTCTGAAGCACATAAAATGCTATTCATATTCATTTATGCTTTTTTAGCTTTCAGGTCTCTCAGATATAATTTCCAAATTATACTGGGACTGTTCAACTGCATAATTTTGATAAATTTCTACCTCGGCTAAAGATTAAATTTTTTCGAAACTAAAAGGAGTCTGAAATATCGTCAAATTTACTGACAATTGCTAGATTTATCGATTTATTTTTTCTTCTGTTGGAGAAAAGAGACGCGGAACAGGTTCTTAATCAGATACTACAAAATTCTTATTTTTTGGCGGAAGGAGGGAATGCAGCTAGTTGAAGGAGACGTATAATCCTATAGCGTCTAAAATAGGAGAGGAGGTCATGCCACCTAAACAAGTCGGCAGTAATACACTGCGGTTACTCACAACAAAAGGAGATAGCTAGATCGTAACATTCCGAGAGCAACTCCTCGGAAAAGTATTCAATAGACAAATATTCACAGGGGAGACGATAGAAAGAGGCACCGACGTAGGGCCAATACTATTTTGTTCACAATAATCGTTACTGATCACTTCCCTTGTAGAAGTCTTGGCTGCCCTAACAGTTGGAGGGCTAATATGCCTATATGCAGTAACGCCATAGATTATACTTTAGGCCTGAATGCATTTATCTTATTAACTTCTTATGAACTCTTATCAACCCTCAAATTAAAATGGTAAATCAGCTCCTGAGTCAGCTAACAATTCTGCCAACGTAACAATGCATCACGTGAGCATTTGAAAGGCGCTTTTAACTTTTCTAACAGTTAACATTTTTATATTTCCAGTTCGATGATGCTGGTTTATAAATAACCCGATATTTTCGCTTCTGCCACCGATACATGCCATATAAATCACCTCATCCATGGAGGATATGTTGTTGCAGCGTTTGTCTGTAATAGATGGTTAACTTTTGGTAAAAATCTGTTCAACCGTTTGTATGACGTTTGGCTTCCTCTTTTTTCTTAGTACACCATAACTAAAAAAGTATGAATGAATTCTTATGAAATTCACATGAATTGTCAGGTATGTCATAGAAAATAAATGAACAAATTTTTGCGATGATCTGTTATTTGTTTGTTTGTTCTTTCTGTGTTTGATTTTATATTAGCAAAATAACTCGAAAAGTTATAAATGTATCTTTATGAAATTTACTGGGATGATTAAAAATATCAGAAGATAAAAATGATCAAATTTTGGTGAAGATCGGTTGGTTTGTTTGTGTGGTTGATCAATGTTTGTAGAAACGCTTGTCAGTAATATAACTCGAAATGTTATGAACAGATTTTCAAGAAAATTATAGAAGCTGTTGCTACTGTCAAAAGGCACAAATGATTGTATTTTAGTGTTGGCAAATCATAGTTTCGGAATCGATTGCAATTTTTTTACTACCGGCGCCGTTGCCCTGCCTGACGGAGGTATGTGCTTTCAGAGTGCTCTGATTATGTATTTTTGTAACCTGAAAATTAGATTGCAAATAGTTGAGCTATATCCAAGAATCAGTGCGACAGAGTATGGTGTCATAGGTGGATAAAATTGCATTTTAAATCTAGAACATAACGCTACAAATTACAGGGGAAGCCAAGTGATATGCATTAACATGTAACTTGACCCCTCAGAAAATAGAATGACCATAACTATGTAAACTTTCATAATGAAGTGCTCGTCTAGATCTAAGAACTGATTAGGAGGACTTCTCCTACAGCTCCTTTCTTTTAGTTCTAGTGGGTCTTCGCTGCTAGCACCTCCCTGCACCAGCAGCACACAGCTCCGCAGTCAGTACCTCTCAGCAATAACATTTGGCCTGTGCTCTTGTCCCAGCACTCCCAGGCCCAACATACACATACCCTGTACACCACATCCACCACCCTGCCCCAGCCCCACCATATGGTGCAGCAGCAATAGCGTACTCACCACCAGCACTCCCAGGCATGTCGTTCCATTAGGCCGGAATATCTGCCCTCCCAGGCCAAATGTNCGGATTGCTCCCCAACTCTCGTGTTCGTTCCACCGCGTTGCAGCGCAGCCGTGTCGTCGTACAGAAATTCATAACAAATCACATCAACTTGCTTCCTGCCTGACGTTCCGGTCTCTTCTGATATTCCCGAACAATTCCAGAAGGATCGTATCATAAAATCTCAATCTGGAATCCATATTCCCCGGGGCACCATTCCCAAAGGACAACAACAAATTCTATCGCATTGGGTTCATAAGATTCTCCAGATGCCTTGACTCAAATATTTGGGATCGAATTATGTCTTCATGATTCCCGACATTTCCATTTCTGTTCATAAATAGATTGCAAGACCGGATCTTCTCGCTGAATAATAATAATAATAGACCGTTCTCTGGTTTCGAGGTCGAGATATTCAGCAGTGATGATACCGAGAGTTGTAGCGGGAATTCATAGTAATGTAGCAGAGAAGAACTGCTCGATGTAAAGGATTTGCCCCCCAAAAATCAAGTAATAATCAAACATTGAACAGAAATGTTTAAAACTTGCAAAATCAATATAGGAACATTGATGAAGCATGGTGGATCAAACGAATACACTGAAAGCTAATTGCAGACTTGCTGAAATCGGAACAGAAACAGTTTTAAACTAATAAATAATTTCTTTACTGAAATTTACAAAATTACAACACTTGCAGCTTCGCAATCGGACAAACAATTACGATTGAAACGAATATCAAAATTAGAGATACTTCAGGCAGAAAAGAAACGCCGTCGACTGGTACGGTGAGTTGAACTTAACCGGAACTGCCCTCGCATTGGAAGGCAGTTTAACTGTTTAACCGAAATCTTTATACCTTAGAACGACCGAAGGCCTATTACTGCTTCGCAGACTTGCTTTCCCCAATCTCAAGCTTAAGCGGGTTGCGATTAACACCTTCCAAGCTGTCGAAATCAACGCAGCTGTCAGAAGTTGAAGACAAGTTAGCGTTCATGGGCATATCTTACGCCGAGCTGTTATTTCCAAACGATTACGTTGTATGTTAAAAAAGACATAATAAAAGTTAGACACATAATGCGGACGGTTACTTAGCAGCATATATGCCGTGACGTCTATGAAATACCAGTTAATTGTTTTGAGTGGAACTGTCTTGATTTAAAAAAAAATTGCAATTACAGAGCTTAATTTTATTTTACGTAGTTTTTGTTAACGTTCTTAGATCTTCGAAGCAGTAGAAATAGCTATCAAAAACGCGGCTGCGTGAGTAACACCACCTGGACCTCGCCTTAAGAATTTCACTGGAATCACAGGTATGCAGGGCAAACTAACCATTCGTTAGAAGGTTCGTCACGCTAAAGTGTTTTGGAAAATGCTGGAACTTATTCCGAATGTTTACTGAACTTTAGTTCATGGCTGAAGAAAGAAGTTTCGAAAAACTCTGAAGCGCATAAAATGCTATTCATATTCATTGATGCTTTTTTTAGCTTTCACGTCTCTCAGACATAATTTCCAAATTATTCTGGGACTGTTCGACTGCATAATTTTGATAAATTTCTCCCTCGGCTGTAGATTAACTTTTCTCGAAACTATAAGGAGTCTAAAATATCGTCAAATTTACTGACAATTGCTAGATTTATCGAGTTATTTTTTGTTCTGTTGGAGAAAAGAGACGCGGAACAGGTTCTTACTCAGATACTACAAAATTCTTATTTTTTGGCGGCAGGAGGGAATGCAGCTAGTTCAAGGAGACGTATAATCCTATAGTGTCTAAAATAGGAGAGGAGGTCATGCCACCTAAACAAGTCGGCAGTAATACACTGCGGTTACTCACAACAAAAGGAGATAGCTAGATCGTACCATGCCGGGAGCAACTCCCCGGAAAAGTATTCAATAGACAAATATTCATACGGGAGACGATAGAAAGAGGCACCGACGTACCGCCAATATTATTGTTCACAACAATCGTTACTGATCACTTCCCTAGCAGAAGTCTTGGCTGTCCTAACAGTTGGAGGGCTAATATGCATAGTGAAGTAAAGCCTTAGATTATATTTTAGGCCTGAGTGCATTTCTCTGGAGTCATTTGTTCCTTCGGTCAAACTAGCGATATAGTTCTTGGTGACCCGAGGGCGACTGCGACTACACTTACTCATCAGGGGCCAGTGGGCCTATACCCGCAGCACAAACCAGTGCATGTGGGTTTCCCAGGTGAGGATTTGGTCTATGTTGATTTTACTTTACTTCTTATAAACTCTTATTAACCCTCAAATTAAAATAGTAAATAAGCTCCTGAGGCAGCTAACAATTTTTCAGCGTAACAATGCATCACGTGAGCATTTTAAAGGCGCTACTAACTGTTCTAACAGTAAACATTTTTATATTTTTAGTTCGATGATGCTGGTTTATTGATAACGCGATATTTTCGCGTTTGTCACCGGTACATGCCATATAAATCACCTCATCCAAGGAGGATATGTCGTTGCAGAGTTTATCTGTAACAGATGGTTAATTTTTGGTGAAGATCTGTTCAACCGTTTGTAGGTTTGTCTGTTTATTTGTCTTCATCTTTCTTCATAGTACACTATAACTGAAAAGTATGGATGACTTTTGATGAAATTCACATGAGTTGTCAGGTACATCATGAAAAATAAATGAACAAATTTTTGCGATGATCTGTCGTTAGTTTGCTCGTTCTGTCTTTGATTTTATATTAGCAAAATAACTCGAAAAGTTATAAATGTATCTTTATGAAATTTGCTCGAATCATTAGAAATATCAGAAGACAAAAAATGATCAAATTTTAGCGAAGATCGGTTGGTTTGTTTGTGTGGTTGATTAATGTTTGTCGGAATGCTTGTTAGTAACATAACTCGAAAAGTTATGAACAGATATTCAAGAAAATTATAGAAGCTGTTGCTACTGTCAAAAGGCACAAATGATTGTATTTAGTGTTGGCAAATCATAGTTTCGGAACCGATTTCAATTTTTTGTTACTGTTGCCTTGCCTGACGGAGGTATGTGCTCTCAGAGGGCTCTGATTATGTATTTTTTGTATCCTGAAAATTAGATTGCAAATGCTTGAGCTATTTCCAAGAATCTGTGCGACAGGGTTTGGTGCTATAGGCGGATAAAATCGCATTTTAAATCTAGAACATAAAGTTACAAATTACAGGGGAAGCCAAGTGAATTGCATTAACATGTAACTTGACCCCTGGGAAAATAAAATGGCCATAACTATGTAAACTTTCATAATGCAGTGCTCGTCTAGATCTAAGAAGTGATAACGAGGAAACTTCCTATAGCTTCTTTCTTTTAGTTGAACTGGATCATCGCTGCTATCACCTCCCAGTAGCAGCACATAGCCGTAGTCAGTACCTCCCAGCAATAGCATTTGATCGGTGCTCTTGTTCCAGCACTCCCAGCTCCAACATACACATACCCTGTACACCACATCCACCACCCTGCCCCAGCCCCACCATATGGTGCAGCAGCAATAGCGTACTCACCACCAGCACTCCCAGGCATGTCGTTCCATTAGGCCGGAATATCTGCCCTCCCAGGCCAAATGTCTGCTTTGGCGCGCCAAAATCTGGCACGAGGTTTTACTTTTTACTTGCGAGGGAAGATATGCCGAGGCTGGAGTTCCTGTGGCGCCCTCCGTGCTCCGTCATATCAAACACGTGGTGGGATGGCAGGCCCCTCCTGGACCTTCTTTGGAGCCTCTGCTATTCTTAGATGTGCTTTCGCCTGTCTCCTGTGCCACACACGGAATCGAAGTACTTTCTGTAATTCCCGTTTTTGCTTGACATAGGAGAGTGATGTTCTTCTTTCTTTCGCCGGCGCCATCGATCTGCTGTATCCGCGTCTCTGAACTATTCGCTACTGGCAATGTCATTAAATTATAATTTCTCAACTAATAATGCAGAGCCCTTCTTCTTTCACTATTAACTTGAACGCATTCTCCAAAACTCACAATAGAATGTTGACAGTTATTTTCAAGCAAACGAAATCCATATTTTTTTAAATGTAAGCAATAAAGAATATGAGATTAAAAATACTTGCTTGCAAAATATATTTTTTGTTTTATATCATTCGATCTTTCTGTGGCCGGCCACATTATACTAAACTTTTTGTAGGCTATATACCTTACCTTGATACTTATATAATTCTTCGATCGAGCTTCAGGTGGCGTTACTCACACCTCCCATCTTGTGTATAGGTGACACATCATTTCGTGACCAGCAGCAGGGATAGTAGCGATAGTTATCCCCACATTGTACATAGCCGCTTACCGTCAACTACCTCAAAAAGGGATATTATGGCTGTTTGCCTTGCGATCACTATCCAAGTAATACGTCGCTCAGACGTAGGTCTTTGAATATCCACATGAAATTCCCAGGTTTCACAAGAACATAACTCGGGCATAACTTACTGCACCTAAAAATTCAGAAAGGAGGTCCATGAGCAACTGAGTGCTCTCCATTTATATATCACATCAGTTCCGTTTTCTAATGAAATCTAACTTTCGCTTTAAATTAGGTTGAACTTCCTATCGCTCAGACGACAGCTTTATTCGGCAAGACCAAATAAATTTCTCTGATGGAGCACTTTCCGCTGTCCTCCGAAAGGTCCAAATTCGTTGGAATTCCAGGCCGCGACCTCGGCATGCAGGCGACGCAGATGAGCCCCGGCCCAAATTTCTGGGTGTCCGGTATTGCCGGAATCGGCGGGCAACACTTGCTGTGGCCGGGCGATTTTTGCTATTCTGCGGCCAGGCGCCGGATGTTATGACCCCGTAACGGCGGGAAAAACTGAGATTGGTACCTACGGATTTTCGTCTGGCATCAGTGGTTGTCGAATAGTCTGAAGTGATTCAAGAAATTAGCTGCTGTTCTCGGGCATGGCACCGAATAATATGACCCAGTAATGGCCTATTAATTTTACGGAATTTAGTCTGTCTCCATAGTGACAGGATACCTTGTTTTGTTGCATGGAAACAAATAGGTATAACATCCGGTTCGTTCGGTAACAGTTACATCATGGAGGCGACTGCTATGCAGTGTAACAGCAGCGAAATCTGAGATTTAGCTCCTCCAACAGGAGGTTTCCGTCCGCTCCAATACCTACCAGTTTCAATGCCTTGCAGCAAACGATTAGAAATTACTATCCAGTTGGTAATCATGGTAGCTTTCAGCTATTTTTTTCTATCGCCCAGCATTGAGCAGAACATGTTATTGAGTAGCAGCAATGAAATCTGGCATTATCCTAAATTAGTTTTGAGCTCTTCGCCGAGCACTTGAATCTTTTACATTCCGCTGTATCCTAGCCAAATCAAGGGTCGTAAGGGCGACAGTGAGTGTGTGTCCATTGTTGTGTATGTAGGGCTGTGTCTGTGTGTGTGTGTCTTGCTGAGCCCTGCGAGTAATGTCTGCTCGATGCACGGTGCATTTCAGACTATTGTCGCGTGATGCTGTGCAATGCTGCTGGGTGTGGACTTCTGGAAGGCTTTTTTCTGAGGAGTTAGCACTAATGAAATGTAGAAGAAAAGTAGAAGAAAAGAATTGGAAAGAAGTATAGTAAAAAACGCAAGAGAGTCAATACTGACAATAAGCATTATTAGATTTAAGTTCATAGAAGCATTAAAACTAAGCCTATGAGCTCTTCAAGCCATCTTCTGTCAGTATAAAAGAAAATACGCAGTTTTGTAGACACGGCGCGTGATAGCTGTAAAACCACGTAATTAGCTGCATCGAGCCGCAGTGTAAGCCTTGTCGATCCACCTCAATTGACCTTAACAAACTTCACAGTAATGGTAAAACTCTGTCTTGTGCAGTGGCTAAAATCAAAGACACACACGATATGTGTATCTACACTTGATATTATTATCACCTGTATTTTGCATAATAACGAAGGACATTTCAAAATTAGCCTAAGATCCGGATCGTTTGTTAGCGGTATCTTACTTATTTGCAAAGTTGTTTCTTCTACCAGCTTCTTGAGGAAATCCTTTCTTACAAGCACACAAAATAAGCCCCTCGTCCAAAGTCTCAGCTCCATATTCTCTGTAATAACTTCTGAGACTTAGTGAGCAGCAATCTTGCCTTTCTCACAAACAGTATATAGAAATAGTCACTTTACTATAAAAAGAATTCACTGCTTTTGCTGGCTGTTCCGACAGAGTCTTCAGCAGCGGGTCCACTTCATAAATGAGAGTGCTTACTTTCAAAATGTTAACAGAGTAAACTAAGAGCAATTGATTAATTTGATGATGTCATTTTACAAACTAAACATAGCGGTGAAAGATGATAATAACTTCATGTCCTGGAAAAATTAACGATTGCATAACTATCATCGTAGTTGCGAGTTAGCTGGGGATTTGCTTTTCACACCGGCGTTATACTCGCATTCAAAATTGCATTCACAAATGTCACGTTCTTTCCCAGCCCCCAGTCCATTTGTTATGTGTGAATTATTCTAAAATTAATACTACACATTAGAATATTTTATGCTTAACTGTATTTTTCCTTCATAATCACGATAAGTCCGATACCAACTTTTGGTAATACAACGTACTGCAAGGGGCTAGATAGACAATGGCGGTGTTGAGAAGTCGTTTAAACTATGTTTATTACGTATGCTTCAACGTGTATCAAACCTGCATGGTGGCCCATAATTAATAGTTCTTTGCTACAACAGTTGCAAATAATTATCATTATAATGTTGTAACGAACAGAGTAAAATATTAGCTAGTAAATACTGTAGCTAATACGAAATTAAACATACGCTTTTATTCATAAATAAATATCTCTCGACTACCGCGAGGCGCACCTATGTATATAGGCAACCTGTGGGGAGCACCAAGGTAACCTCTAGAGAGCATCTAGGCAACCTCTGAGACGCACCAGTGACCCGGGCCCACGATTTAGGAACCACTCCTACCTGTAACGGGCAACAACACGCACCACATAGCTCATAACGAGCAACCAAACGCAACACGTAGCAAAAAAAAAAAAAAAAGACGCACCAAGCAGCTCGTACGAGCAACAGCAACTGCCCTATTTCCCGCAACAAACACATCACGCTCGACTCGTCCCGAGCAACAATGTGGATAAGTCTCTCGGTCTGCACAATCCAGAGCACCACACTCACACACTGACACCAATACATACACCAACTCACCTACACGCAGAATTCGTCCCACACTCCACAAACAGCACGAGCCTGGATGCTCCCTCGAAACTCGGCTAACAATAGAAGAGTGAAATTAAAGCGTTCCATAACCCTTCCAAGTGTCGTAGAAACCTTCATTGGGCCAACATTGCCTCGTTGGCAGGATGAGCCGCCAGTTAGAGCAAGATTGCGGCAGTAGCAACCCAGCCGTCCGCCAGTCCAAAGCCGCCGAAAAATGAGTCTTTCTCTCGGCACAAACTAAGAGGCCAATGAAAGTCGTTGCGAGAGTTTTAGGACTAGGATCAAAAAACGATGCCAAGTTGCTTCAGTGTGTGTGCCACTGCGTATTGCCGATTCTCTTGCCAAAAGTGGTGCGTTAGTTTTGACAAGCGCTAAAATAGAAGAAATGCTCAGGCTGAAATTAATGCCGAAGTACTGAATTTTAACCAGCGCTAAAATAGAAGAAAGGCTTTAACTGAAATTAACGCTGAAGAAATGAATTATGACGAGCGCCAATATATAAGAAATGCTCAGACTGATATTAACATCGAAGCACTGAAGTTGGACAAGCGCCTAAACGCGAAAACTTTGAGCTAAACATGCAATGAAAATTATGGCAGTGACGCCTTAACGCCCACAGAGAGCAGATAGTGACGTTTCAAACTGGGTGTGCGGAAAATTCAGCCTTAATCGGTGAGTTAAACATTTAATAAAATAATAATAAAATACTGAAATGTCACGGTGATAAAAGCTGAAAGTTGTGATGACGATCGTCGTAGTTTATGAATAGATGTAATGTTAGTTTAAGCGTATTACAACATGCATGTGAAAGTAAGATCTTACAGCTGCAGTTTTCATTGTAGCTTAAAGCCTTTTTCATACTGCTTTTCTTAGTGCATCACTCTACAGCGATGTGGATAACTTTAAAATTGGAAAAAGGGGCACATTTTTGTATTTATCAAGGGTCTTCTCAAAGTATAAAAATTGTTTCGAGCATAAACATGTATCTTTTACCGATAAAGTAAGCAGTGAAACATGAAAGCTATTTCGCTCAAAAGCTCAGAACTATTATGGACAAACTATTTCATGCTCTACAGAATAAGAAAATTTTAAATATTCATATCATTAAACATATATAAACATACATAGAATCAGTTAATATGATACTGACCAGAGAAAGGAACTCTGCTTAGTCAAGCATGCGAAAAATATACATTACTAGTGTCCCGAGCCGTCATTGTAAATGACGGCATATTGGGTTATTAATGACTGGTGCACGTGTGCGATAAATGACGGCAGTAAGTTAGCCCTTCAGGAAAACCCCCGCTNATCTGGGGAGCACCTAGGCAACATCTGGGGAGCACCTAGGCAACATCTGGGGAGCACCTAGGCCACATCTGTGGAGAACCTAGGCAACCTGTAGGGAGCACCTAGGCAACATCTGGGGAGCACCTAGGCAACCTGTGGGGAGCACCAAGGCAACCTGTGGGGAGCACCTAGGCAACTGTAGGGAGCACCTAGGCAACATCTCTGGAACACCTAGGCAACATGTGAGGAGCACCAATTAGGTAACCTGTGGGGAGCACCTAGGCAACCTGTGGGGAACACCAAGGCAGCCTCTGAGACGCACCAGTGACCCGGGCCCATGATTTAGGAACCACTCTTAGAGAGAGCAAAATCTACCCCTGAGAATAACAGACAATTCTACAGTCATACTCCGCACCACAAGCACAGCTCGTCTACCACAACATCACGCATCGCTGTGTCCGCCACAGCACAGCACTTTACAACGCACAACACTGCAACCAACTTACGATCACGACACTTGTGTGACAGTGACTCTTAGGTACCTACATTAGGTTAGATTAGGTATGTTAGGGCTAGGTGAGTTACGTTACGTTAGAGTAGTGTTAGACGAGGTGCGTTCAAGGGATATTGCATGTTACGAAAGGGTGTAATTTGGTTCTGTTCACGACAATTCAAAAGTATCGTTGCTGTAAGTCGGTTCTTCACTGCCCATTTTTGAAGTAGAAAACGCATCAGACAAAGTTTGCTTCACTCAACAACGCGCCTTACGCACCTCGTCTCCAGCAAGAAAATGCATCTCACACAATACGGATTACTTAACAACACACACCGCACACCTTGTGTCCAGCAACAACATGCACCACACAGCTTGTAACGGGCAATAACACTCACCACATGGCTCATAACGAGCAATAAAACGCAACACGTAACAAAAAAGACGCACCATGCCGCTCGTACAAGCAACACCGCACAGCACTGCCCTATTTCCAGCAACAAACACATCACGATCAACTCGTCACGAGCAACAATGTGGATAAGTCTCTCGGTCTGCACAATCCAGAGCACCACACACACACACACTGACACCAATACATACACCAACACACCTACACGCGGAATTCGTCCCACACTCCACAAACACGGCGAGCCTGGATGCTCCCCCGAAACTCGGCCAACAATAGAAGAGTGAAATTAAAGCGTTCCATAACCTTTGCAAGTGTCGTAGAAACCTTCATTGGGCCAACATTGCCTCGTTGGCAGGATGAGCCGCCAGTTAGAGCAAGATTGCGGCAGTAGCAGCCCAGCCGTCCGCCAGTCCAAAGCCGCCGAAAAATGAGTCTTTCTCTCGGCACAAACTAAGGGGCCAATGAAAGTCGTTGCGAGAGTTTTAGGACTAGGATCAAAAAACGATGCCAAGTTGCTTCAGTGTGAGTGTGTGTGTCTGTGTGTGTGTGTGCCACTGCGCATTGTCGCCTCTCTTGCCAAAAGTGGTGCGTGAGTTTTGACAAGCATTAAATTAGAAGAAACGCTCAGACTGAAATTAATGCCGAAGTACAGAATTTTGACGAGAACCAAATTAGAAGAAATGCTCAGGCTGAAATTAATGCCGAAGTACTGGATTTTGACCAGCGCTAAAATAGAAGAAAGACTTTAACTGAAATTAACGCTGAAGAAATGAATTATGACGAGCGCCAATATATAAGAAATGCTCAGGCTGATATTAACATCGAAGCACTGAAGTTAGACAAGCGCCTAAACGCGAAAACTTTGAGCTAAACATGCGATGAAAATTATGGAAGGAGGCAGTGACGCTTTAACGCCCACACAGAGCACATAGTGACGTTTCAAACTGGGTGTGAGGAAAATTCAGCCTTAATCGGTGAGTTAAACATTTAATAGTGAAATGTCGCGGTGATGAAAGCTGAAAGTTGTGATGACGATCGTCGTAGTTTATGGATAGATGTAATGTTAGTTTAAGCGTATTACAACATGCATGTGAAAGTAAGATCTCACAGCTGAAGTTTTCATTGTAGCTTAAAGCTTTTTTCATACTGCTTTTCTTAGTGCATCACTCTACAGCGATGTGGATAACTTTAAAATTGGAAATAAGTGCACATTTTTGTATCTATCAAGAGTCTTCTCAGAGTATAAAAATTGTTTCGGGCATAAAAATGTATCTTTTACCGATAAAGTAAACAGTGAAACATGAAAACTATTTCGCTCAGAACTATTATGGACAAACTATTTCATGCTCTACAGAATAAGAAAATTTTAAATATTCATATCATTAAACATATATAAACATACATAGAATCAGTTAATATGATACTGACCAGAGTAAGGAACTCTGCTTAGTCAAGCATGCGAAAAATGTACATTATAAGTGAGGAACTACCTTAACACCCAATAATTGAAGTATCTGGAACAAGTAACTAAAGGCAAAAACTATTCCTCGATCCACAGTATAATTTGGCCTTATAAAAACTCTACACTTTCTTGAAATGAAGCGTATCTTTAGCTCAACAGTGAGATAAACAACACTAGTCGATATTTTCTCTGTTCTTCTATAAATAATCCACTTCATCATTTGCCCGTTCCCATAGACCCGTAGTTTTTTCTACCACTGTGTCTCTTTTTTTCCCTAGGCCTAATCAAGCATTCACAGCATTTTGAGAGGAGCGAAACCCATTTCGTCCAATTAGAAGCACCCTCAGTTTTTCATCTTGCTAAAGTTTGCACACAAAAACTGGTATGGATTAAGGTTTAATTTATGCTCGGGCTGTGCGGACAACAGTGTTTTCTACCTGAAATTACAGCAATTGTAGCAGTTTTCTCATACTACAGTCGCAACCGAAGCCAAGTAAATGATACTACTCGATAAAGAGTTTTCGTTAAAGCCAAAGTTTTGTGTTAGTTATACAAGCGGTAGGAGTGTGCTAGTGCGAATGTTGTGTCTGTTTAAGTGACGATATTCTTAGACTGAAAATGAGGACTTTTTCTAAGCATCACTAGAGTAAATTTTAAATACTAAATTAATTAATGAATTACTATAATAGTTGCTTGCCGTCTTAAGCAGTCATCGATCGACTTGATATCATGGAATTACGTCTAGTTTGACACAGCGCTCAGCAAACGCTTGAGCACCCACCAATCTTCACACTATCTGCAGCCTGTGCCGCATTCCATTTACGGTGTGGAGTCTCTCCGACAGAGAGTATACGTAGAATAAACAAATGCAAATTGTAATTTAATCATGAAGTTCTGGCATTGTGTGTAAGGGTGTGAACTCATCTAATTTGTAAGTCTGTTCATAGCTTTCTTCCCTTGAATATGGCCTCACCTTGGTTGCAAGTGCATACCTCCGACTGCTTTCTAAAAATCTTTCTTATGATAACCTGGATCTTGCCTTATTAAAATTACAGGTACTTGACCAGTTTGTACTCAAAGATGACATTTTCAAGTACCAACTTTCCTGGCCTGGTCTGACCTCATCCATGTTGCAGGTACTTGGCTCGATTGCTATCCAAAGCTGGCATATCGAGTACGGGCTTCGTTGGCCAGGATCTGACCTCATTTCAGCACTGTCCATAGGTACTTGGCCCCGACCACTATCCAAAGATAGCATATCGTGCTGCGCACTTTCGAAGACACTCATAGGCAGTATAATCCGCACCAACGAGCTCCACCAATACGTGAGGCTTTTGTCTAACGCCTTACCGAACATTTTCCAGGGAGCCGAGTCAAACCTTGGCCATTGTAAGGTCGGTAGTGAGGACGTACTTATTGAGAACTTTGTTTAGCATGCTAGGGGTAGAGTCCCAGCCGCTGGGTCGTAAAGGCCAAACCGGCCGTTGGAACATGGGACTGAAGTATTCCGCATAATGATCTTGAACAAACAGTTTGGCCTTCTTCAGGATGAAGTATTGCCAGTTAATCCACAAACGTAGGGTTGCCAGTTCGACAGCCGCACAGGCAGTAACAATAGCACTGACCTGTAAATTGTTCAATATATTTTATTGTCTTGTTGGAAAAGCTATCCAGAAAAAGCCACTGTGGTAAACGCTGGAACGCAAAAAGCAAAAACAAATTTCGAGTGATACTAAACAATTGATTTTTAAAGGCAGATACGCAGTGGTATCCCTGACTTGTTTCTGTAATCAAACAGAAATGTAATTTTCGTGGAAACAATTTATTTAGTAAATCATCCCATTTGGTGGTAGTTAAATCCTGTTTCAAATATCCGTAGACTATACTTTACAAGGTTTTTCCCTATACTGCCGCGGCATTCAGACCAATCCAATGAAAAACATTTAACTAAAAGATAATTTTTCCATCTGAAGAGTCATTAGACGGCGCCATGGTTTAACACTGAATTTGATCAGAGATAAATTCACAGTCACCCAGCGACGTGCGCACTACTTCACTACGTAACCTCTAAACAGTCGCGTTAGTAGATACAACTTTGTATCGATTTAAGGGTACCTCGAAATCTTCACTACCAGGAAAGCGGTGAGAATCAGTTGTAAGAATCTCTCGACTTCACCTATATCCTATATAATATTCTTGTTCTGCATATAGTCAGAGAACGTCGTATTGCTTCTTTGATGTTAGGCATTTGGAGTGAATTGTCAAGCGCACAAATAATATGTTACTATAAATTTTGTTTTACCTCACGCACACTGTCAAACAAAAAACAAAAATGCTCTTTTTGGTTTTGGTCAGTAGACGCAGTACTGAACTATTAGGGGCACGAACAACATACCATCACGGAGATTACATTAGTATGAGACACACTACGTTGTGAAGAACTCATGAGGGTTAGCTTCAGTTGCTCTGAGAGCTCTTTCTAAGGCTAGTTTTTAAGAAGTGAGGACAATACTCAGAAAGAATTTTCAATAACTTTCTGCACCGAAGCTTAATTTTTTTCTTTGTGCTGAAGAGGAGAGTTCCCGATGATAAAAATGTTCAGTGGAGGTATAACTGGTGATTGGCAATAGATTGAATAAATAAAAATCTGGCTGATACGTATTGTACAGATGTAATAAATAAAAAATAAGGCAAAATATCTCACTATCACCATTATTGCCGTGTATTTCAGAATGAAAAAGCAAATTCACACTTTAACCACATTAATTATTTTTTCCACAATTTGAATTTTTTTCATTCCATCCTTCACGACGGAATAAATTTACAACAAATTACATGAAAACAGCTCGTCGCAGACTCACTGCGTACTGAAACGCTATCGCAGCTACAGCTACATGGTGGTAATGTTGAATTATGCTGTACGTAGAGTGACCGCTTATCAGCACTGGCAGTCGCGAAGGTTGAAGCAAATTTAGCTTGGTAACCCTACCCGAGCTGGCGAATCAACAGGCGCTGGATTGTGCTGCCGAGAGATGCCTATAGGCTCAGATGAGTGCACGGCTGCAGTCGATCACAGACTGTCAGAGCAATGGCGTCAGAGACGAAAGCCTCCCGTGGCAAGTGCTATCTCTCCGCTCACCGCCCCCCCCCCCCCAATTTATGGTAAAGGCAAGTAATACTGCAATAGCGTAGGAATACCAGGAGTGTTGACTCAGCGAGCCATGTACCGTGGGAATTCACCTGTCTGGTGGAGAGGCAATTCCGGTCCTGGCGCATGACACTTTTGCACTCTAAGACCCTACTACTTCGGGTATTAGAGTTATAAGTAGCATATTTTTCTAAGCTGTACTTCAAACATAACATCACGGCACTGAGTGAATTTATGTTCAAATACAGTGAAACGTCTCACGCAATAGTGTACCTATAGATAAATTGAACAGCAGAGTAGTATTAACAGGTCAGTCGGACAAGAGCGCTTGGGTTAATAACAGAGAATTGCACTGACTAATCGACCTACAGCGCCTTGCACAATAGCCCAGTGTTGTACGGATGAGTAGGACTCTACCATTTAATTCAGTGAAGTAGTACTGTATGCAGTAGTGTTCAACTGCGGTAGATAATTTACTTCACACTGAAGGGTACAGAGCTGTGTTTTTTTTTTTTTACCGGAACCGTATTACATGGCTTGACAGCGCTGTACTACAGTACGCTCCTACCACACAGTAACTATGCCTGACCGATAGTCACCCCAATAACCGTCCCATATGGACTGGTGGACTCCGCTACGCACCATTTCTCAGTCATGTCTCTACGCTCCATAAGCTGCGCCTGCTATTGCTGAGGCAGGCGGTAGCTTCACATAAAGGAAATCTACTACCTGCTCCGCAACTGCCTCCGTCGGTTGCCACTCCAACTGTTAATATTTAACACACGTCCATCTTCATTAATAGAATAAGAGAAGACTGGTATAGTCTTGGCTGTTTTTGAATTTAATGCTGAAGAGTTGCCGATGACATTGCGTAAGCAGAACAAAGTAATTTTGCTAAAGATGTTAGCGTTAGTTACTCAATAACGTCAGCGTAATGGGTATGGTTTCACGCAAAATTATCTCCACAAAAAATTCTAAGCTTTATTTTGAGGTTTTACAGGTAACAACGGGCAATAAGAGGAAGTTTAAGATACTAAATATTTGTAATGATGCATGTTTAAGACCAGGAGTCGTTGTCTCCATATGGAATTAAAAATGTTTTTTGGCCATCACCAGTTTCGCTAAGCACGGTTCTTGATTAAAAATAAAAGCAAGCAATTCAAACTATTCGAATGTATTCAAGAGTCACTGTTAACACTATTGGTGATAGCCAATGTCAAAATATTTCACTCGAATTAGTGCTGATTACAAGTTTAATACGAAATAAGATACACAAAAGAGCAAAACCATTTCGACTCTAAGTATTTTAGCATATACAATTTACCACTTATTACATTCATCATTAATTGTAGGTTCATCGTGGCAAGCGATCATGTATAACTAGAGAAGCTTTCTGAGATCGCTTATTTCCCCATGCTCATTTGCGACCTCCACCCCAACTTTGCTCATTTTTGGTAGGGGTCAGCATCTCGCAATAGCGTCTTAACACCAGAAACGCTAACTCAGAAAGTCAAGCGCTCCGAAAATTCACTTATCTGATATAGAGACGCAATCCTCGGCACCAGAGCCTGAGATTCCAACACTTTATCATCCAGTCACTGCAGGTATAGGTGTCCGTGTTCTAGACATACAGTAGATACAAGTAACCACCATTTACTGTAATTGAGGTGAAAATCACCTTTGAGGGAGCGACACCTCCGATCCGGCCCCTATCGGGCTTGACAACATCGTGGAGCAACTCAATTTCTCGGTACCTTGTAGAATTTGTTTGGGGCTGATGAGATGGTATAAAATTTACCTTTTAAATTCATTTTTAACTACTCGTCAGCAAATAGACTATGATGTTGTTTCTAGCTTTTCTTCTTGTCGCTTACTTGCCATGTAGAGCTCTATTCTTTTTCTTTTTTTCCAATTTGCTGTGCTGTGCCCATGTGCGGTGATCCTGTGTAGGAGAGCTCTCGTGCTTTGCTCCGTGCCAAAGCACTACATGTCCCTTCTTTATGCCTTGCTGGATTTCAGTATGCTGTGTTGGTGGAAATAATTAACGCTTGCAGTTTGGTGCTGTTGGCAGGTGTAGCTGTCAACTGTTGCCAATAAATCACGTTTTTAAAAGTAACTTCTGGTCAAAAGAAAGTTAGGGATGAGATTTATTTCTGTATTTGTTGTTTTTTATTTTGTACGCCTTTGCGTTCCCAAGCGTTCTGTTAGATATCTGTTTGAATTAATTTCCCTTTGTCGATGAATCGTCTCTCCCTGGTCGCAGCATATAGTGTAAGTAGTTATAGACAGACATGCTTTAAATATTTTACATTATATCCTACCGAAAGGAATTTGCAATTTATGAGTTTATATGATTATGTATGTAAATATTCAGTGATAACAAGTTCATAACTTTCTTGATGCTGTGTAGTCTTCAGTTCAGTGTGGGTCACACACAAAAACTGGTCTCAGGTGACAGGCAATCGGGCGCCTGACTCAATACCGTTACAATACATATAACTGAAATCCTTGAGGGCAGAGAGTAAACCATGTACTGTAATGTATTGGTTATATTGTATTTGGTATCAATATTATATCGGTACAAGTGTGTTGCACTAGCTGTTGATATTCACCCTGAAGGAATTCAACATCCAGCGTGCCATGAAATGTTGCCAGGTGCTATCGATTACGACTCTCAGATACTACGATATTTTTCTACATATACTTATGTGCTGCATGTAACGTAATAGCGTATGTAGATGGAATCTTCGAGAAAGACAGTAAAGTCTCTTGCAGAAAGCCAAGATGACATTATTATACATAATATAAAACCATTTATGTGAGTTTAGAGCTTGTTAACACGTAAGAGGAACGTCATGGAACTTGGAACCCCTAGAAGTAAAAGTGAAGTCAGCTTAACGGAACGCCCCAACTGAAAAGTCAACATGCACCGCTTCGTGCTGCAAATCGATAACTGCTTGGCCAAAAAACGTGCACGGCTGCAGCCGACTATAAATTGTAGGTGCTATATGGCATCTGAGATGAAAGGCTCATTTGACAGTTACAACCCTCCTATAGTGCCCGTACCTGGATGAAATCTGTGCTTCGTCAATGAAGTGGGCACACAGGAATGACGCCTCAAACACCGTCACAATTCCCCTGACGCGTAGGAAGCCTACAACTCTAGCACGGAGCAGTAAGTAGTCTAGTATCTCGCCTTGTTTTTTTTCTTATACGTAGCTCAGTTTGTCGTTTATATAAAGCAGGACGATGAGAAGAAAGCCTGAAGGAAAAAGTCTTATAAAAAATGTATCTGACGGACATCAAAGTAGTCAGTATGATAGCATACACCAATTGGGGCACCCACATGCACTGATTTGTGCTGCAGATATACGGCCTTGTAACGAGCCTTTCTCGTGTCTGGCGTTTGCTCGCCCAGTTTTACACAGAGGGTATAAACAGGTCGTTTCAGTCATCTTCTATTAGTTTGTAAATCTGCACACAAGATAGAATGGCTGTAACACAATGGTAATGACAGCAGGACACTTGAATATTAGTTTGTTTCAAGAGAGTTCTCAGGTTACATATCAGATATTTGCAAGAATATAAATATTACAGTAACGTATAACAGAGGGCGTTAATGTTCCCGAAATACTTACACCGGTTGTAGAGCATCGCAAGTTAGATGGTAGACATGACAGCTTGCTCTATTATTACAGTAACTAGAAAAGAAAAAATCAAATCTTTATAAATGACCGTAAAACCAATAACAATGTTGCTTAGTTTAGGATGGAAGCTTAATCTAATTGTTCTTTGAAATGCATTACTTTATCAGAAGTACGCCCCATGCAAACACTAGAGAAGAGCAGGTCGGAACAGAAGAGGAATCTTACAAAGCAGCGCCGGCAGGAGCGCAGTATAGATAGAATCGAAGCAGGGGTGAAGGAAAGAAACTTGAGGAAAGCTTTTAACCAAGGGTTCCACTGGGGCTGCGACTTTAGAAGTGCAGTAAAACTACCGTTGCTTGTATACCAAATGAAGGAACAATTGTATAATAGAAATATTTAATCATCTTTGACTATCTTAAGCTTGATATGGAAAAGGTTACCGTTAGTTAAGTACTAAATGTTATTCGTATGAAGGTTGACCTACTGCGCCCGGTAAGGGCGGAAGAAGTTCGATACGCTATTGAAGATCGATCAGCACCTAACAGAAAAGGAAGCCTAAGAAAACCCTACAGAAACTTTACAGTAGTCACATTATCACGACCAACACTTTCACTTCACAGTGTAGCACTATCTTATAAATTAATAATAAGNACAGTTCGATTGTTTGAGAAAACCAATAAAGAAATTTTATCGACAAAATACGGCGTTCTTTTTAATGAAACCTGTATTAGAGAAGGGCTGCTCCCAAGGTACTCTGACATATATATATATATAAATATTCAGTGATAACAACTACGTAACTTTCTTGATGCTGTGTAGTCTTCAGTTCCTTTCGTATGGGGTCACACACAAAACAAACTGCTCTCAGGTGACAGGTAGTCGTGCGCCTGATTCAAATCCGTTACAATGCATATAACTGAAATCCTTGAGGGCAGAGAGTAGACCATGTACTGTAATGTATTGGTTATATTGTATTTGGTATCAATATTATATAGGTGCAAGTGTGCTGCACTAGCTGTTGATATTCAACCTGAATGAATTCGATATCCGGCGTGCCATGAAAAATTACCAGGTGCTATCGATTACGACTCTCAGATACTATATTTTTCTACTATACATATGTGCTGCATGTAACGTAATAGCGTATGTAGAAGGAATCTTCGAGAAAGACGGTAAAGTCTCTTGCAGAAAGTTAAGATGACATTATTATACATAATATAAAATCATTTATGTGATCTTACAGCTTGTTAACACGTAAGAGGAACGTCATAGAACTTGGAACCCCTGAAGGTTAAAGTGAAGTCAGCTTAACGGAGCGCCCCAACTGAGAAGTCAACATGCACCGCTTCGTGCTGCAAATCGATAACTGCTCGGCCAAAAAACGTGCACGGCTGCAGCCGACTACCAATTATAGGTGCTATATGGCATCTGAGATGAAAGGCTCATTTGACAGTTACAACCCTCCTATAGTGCCCGTACCTGGATGAAATCTGTGCCTCGTCAATGAAGTGAGAACACAGGAATGACGCCACAATCATCGTCATAATTCCCCTGACGTGCAGGAAGCCTGCAACTCTAGCATAGAGCAGTAAGTAGTCTAGTATCTCGCCTTGCTGTTTTTCCTATACGTAAGTCAGTTTGTCGTTTATATAAAGCAGGACGATGAGAAGCGAGCCTGAAGGAAAAAGTCTAATAAAAAATGTATCTGACGGATATCAAAGTAGTCAGTATGATAGCACACACCAACTGGGGCATCCATATGCACTGAATTGTGCTGCAGATATATGGCCTCTAAGCATCAGAGAAGTGACTTCTTGTAGTCAACCACAGACTATCCGAGCTATGGCACTAAATGACAGAAGGCTTCATAATTTGACTGCGATCGTCACTATTTCTAGTTAGGTCGGTGCCCTGGCAGTGGATTTTTGAATGCCAGAACCGCTGACGCAGCAATCTCCGGCATCAAAGACTCACTATCTGACAAGGAGACGAACCTGAGACCTTATAGGTAACTAACGAAGTCCACAATTGTCTATTCACTCTACCACTTTAGTATCACTGACGTGCTTTTATAAAATAAATTAAGTGCGTGTAACTAGTTTACGACGATGCCTGCTTGTAATTAAGAACATTGCACTGGCATCAATCACTGTATGTAGCGAAAGCTGCAATTTCCTCTCTTGCCAATAGCGCGAACAAGAGCAGAATAAGTTCCGTGTAAGCCGCAAGCTTACACTCCGACAACTTCTATCTTATTAATTGCCATTGCCTTTATCCATAACGAGAAGCTATGTTCTTCAAACGAACCAACAAACAAGATCAGCACGTCAGGCATATTAGTGCTGAGTACGTCAACAAGAATAGACACAAGCCAAGTTAGCAAAGCTCTCTAATTCAATAAATTATTCAATATCGGTATCGCGAGTTAGCGCTGCTCATACAAGCTAGCCATAAAGGGTTGGCATGATGGTAGAAGATATCAGCTTTCAGTTCTTAACATGATTCCGATACGTTAAGTTCTAAGTAATGGTTACCTAAACAAGACGTAATGCTGACAATGAAATTAAAGTTCAATCCAAAAACAGCAAGAGAAGTTATTACCTCAGAATTACATGCCAGTTTCATGATTATGCAATTAATGTGAAGCCTCATAGCTTGCTGGAGAACGTAACAGCAATATTCCGACATAAATCCATCGTTTCATAGTTTGAGAATATGCGCAAGAAACTCCAGCCCTTCAGCCAAGTCCGGTGCATCTGCAGAACATCCAAAACACCGCCAGCTGCTCAATAAAGTGACAGTCAGAATGGAGACAGGCAATTAAATTACAATTATAGCAGGGAACGCCAAAGCTAATATATCAAGGGCGGGACGCAAGCAGACACACAAAGCTTGTGAAGCGCCCAGTCATTACGCTGCACAAACAAGCAATCAGGCAGAGCAAACACGATGTTTTAGCAAACGTCCCCCACAAACATGACTTCCGCCAATAAAATTCACACTGACCAATGTTATCTAGAAGTCAACACCCTGTGGCGCGCGTGTCACAGGCTGGTGACCATCTGATCGTTGTGTGTTCGCTTTAGTATTCTTTTCTGAAATAGTACGGAGCCTGGACCTGATTGTTTTTTATACGTCGTCGGACGTCGGAGACGCAGTTAGGAAGCTTTGTACATGAAGAGAGCTCAAAATGTCGATTTCCAGCCTAGGTTTAAAGAAAATGAGAACGAAAAGACATTGTTGTTATTATTGTAACTACACGGACGGCCTCGTCCGGGCAGGCAAGGAAACCCTTATGAATCTTTAAGCAGCACAAAAAGCCCGAAGGGCTACTACGAAGGCTCTATCAGTAAGTTAGCCATCAACGCCTGCAGATCGAAACTGCCGAATGCGAATCCTGGCAATGAAAGCTAGACAAAAATGGTCCTGGCACCTAATAGTTTCCACTGTAAGGGGCTGGATATCAGCAACAGGACGTGTGTTTCTCCCTAAAACCCTGAGCCCAAGTGCGCTATGAACAAGCAGAAGCCATTAAAAAGATACCTCTTTCATGCTTTCGTGGTAAGAGATTTCATTAAAAATGTCATTAAGTTCTCCCAACATTGTGACCTACCACGACTGAAGTTACGACAAATATATTCCAATCTTCCTGTAAGTGCATCGGTTTATAGACCGTAAAGCAGATCCATTACAAGTCAGAAGCAGACCTATGCAAATTCTGGGCATACATGATGTTAAGCTCGAGTTCCAGCTTCTTCGCGACACATTAAGATTTAATTTATTACTAAGCCTAATACCATAAGTGTATCAGGCTACACGCGGTAAAGTAGGCCCATCTCAAGTCAGTAGCAGACCCATGCTCTACCGAAGGCCTCTTTGCTCTAAAGTCCAAAGCTCCAGAGACAAACTTTGGCCACTCTTATCATGCAGATGCAAACTATTGGTGTTTTGGGGGCCTATCTGGCCTGCCCAGAGGAGCTCATAGACTCAGCTGCCGCAAAATGAGGACTTACAACTTCCTGAGGTTATCAGCTTGGCGCGTAAAGCTCCAAACTTCTCCTGTAGCCGTCTTGTTATTGGGCATCCCGGGTGAGTATCCAGACAGGCCCTCCGACATGCTGCTGTTCTTCATTGGTTAGCTATAATGAATGAATGGCATCAACGTAACTCGCTATAGAAATCCCTTCTCTGAAGGATGTAGCTGCGGCAGTGCGATATTGCTCTTGTTGTTATAGAGGAACATGTCGTACCAAGCTCAGGCTTAATCATTCTAATGGAGGAAATGCACTTGTTCACTAAAATTCTTATCCTTTCATTGACACGTTCAAATTATTACTAGTTATTGTTAGAAGATACAGCTCCTTTTATGGACAGCTGCGCTAGCTTGTCACAATGGGAAATATCATGGTTAGTTTTAACACAAAACTGACGTGGATAATATCGTTACTTCCATCAAAAAAGGGTTCTAGGTCTTTTCGCCGTGGGTCACTTTACCGTCGGTCATTTCGCATGCGGTCAATTTGCCATTGGTCTTTTCGCTGTTAGTTCATATCGCCGTGAGGGCATTTCGCCGTGATGTAATATAAATGGCGTGGTGATATATAAATTACACCCAACCAAGCCGAACCTAATATGCTATTATTATTATTACCTCCTCCAAGGAGGTTATGTTTTTGTCGTGTTTGTCTGTCTATTACCTATCACAAAGATTAATGAAAAAGTTATGGACGGATCTTTACGAAATGGGCAGGGTTTGTTAAGCATGTTAACAGTAACAGATGATGAACTTTTGGTTAAAATTCGTTCATCTGCTGTTTGTCTCTCTGCCTATTTATTCTTAAAGCCATAACTCGAAAAAGTAATGGATAGATCTTCATGAAATTTATAACAGTTGTTAGATACGATACGAAAAGTAAATGACCAAATTCTGTGATAATCTGTTTGTTCTTTCGTTTGTTTGTTGGTCGCTATATTTGAGTTTATGCTTGTTAGCACAATAACTCAAAACGTTATGGATGGATCTTGATGAAATTTACAGGAGTTGTTACTAATGTTAAAAGACATAAATAATCAAATTTTGGTGATGATCGGTGGGTCTGTTTGTGTGTTTGACTTATCTTTGTTATAACGTTTGTTTGTCAGCAGTAGAACTCAAAAAGTTATGAGCGGATCTTCATGAAATTACAGGAATTGCTAATACTATCAAAAGGCACAAACGATTTTTTTTTAGATTTTGGTGTTGATACGAAGAAAATCATGGTTCCAGAACCATTCTGAATTTTATGTTACTGTTGCCTTATTTGGCGGAGGTATGCGTTCTCAGAGTGCTCTCTAGTTACGAAAAGTTTCATCTTCAGCAGCAAAACTTCTAGAAATGGATGGATAATAAAAAGAAAGGGTGGAATAAAATAAAAAAGTTAATAACCTAAAATGTAATGATGCACAAAATCACCGAGCTTAGTCATTTACTACACATGAAATAATAGAAAAAATCAAATAAAAAATAATTTAAAAATTATTTATGAATTTCCAAATCCAGTCATTTACAGAGAAAAGTTAAATAAATGTAATAATCACGTACTGGAACTTAAAATACCATAATTCACGTGAAAATTGCACAGCGTGGTCATTTACTAGGATTTTTTTTTATTTATTTTTCAACTTCATTTTGAACTTTTTTAGAATCTCAAGGTTGTACTTTCAAAAAAAGCGTACGTCTGACCATGCATCAACGCTTCTCATACAGCGATGCTTAAAACTTTTCATATGCCCCTCATATATTGAAAAAATTTTGCAATAATTCCTTGGGCTATTACAACAGCATATTGATATAAACAGAGGACGGGCATGCAAGAGTATAGGTAGGTACTCCAGTAGAGTATACACCAGGTACGGCCTCAGCAGTCTGCTGAATCGTCTTATAATGAAATCACTGTTCAATAAGCTACACCTGATCCGCTACAGGATACCATAAAGGAATTTACGTTACATAAACACTCTGTAATTTTCATGTTACTTGTATTTACTTATCAAGACACGATAATTGAGAGGAAAAGAGTACTTACGAACTGTAGGACTAACGATTGGTTTGGTCGGTTGCCAGCTTTAGAGAACCGAATGACCAGTTAATGCCTCGTATCGCTGAGATATAAAGGCGGTATCACACTATTGTCTTCCGTTCTCCGTGCAGAGCACAAAATGTTCGAACGTTTTTCTGCGCCCTTGCAGTCGCAACTGTGGGTCGACAAAAGTGTTGCTAAAATGTAAGCCGTCATGTCAGGGGGCTTAGCAACGGCCACTACAGTCAAGTTTCCGACGTACGTTCATATATAGAGTGAGTTAGAACCCGTTCAAATATAGAGTGAATTAGCAAGCGGTCATGTATAGAGTGACTTAGAACCCGTTCAAATATAGAGTGAATTAGAACCAATTCAAATATATAGTGAATTTAAACTCGAACTCGATCATATATAGAGTTAATTACAACTCGTTCAAATATAGAGTGAATTAAAACCCATTCAACTATACGTAGAGTGAATTAAAACCCGTTCAAATACAAAGTTAATTAAAACTTTGAACGCTATACACTTCCCTGATGTTGACAGGGAAGCGAGAACGCATTAGGACGCTTTGTGTTAAGTACGGCGAACTGCCTACAGTGTGAAAATGGCTTAAAAGGGTCCTCAAAACTTTCTGGCGTCAAAGGCAACGTGAAAGAATAGAACCTCAAGTTCTACAAAGATATTAAGTCAATAATCTTTCAAGTACCTTTGGTTATACAACAAATAGCATTCGGTTCTACAGGCTTACAGTAGAGGATGATTATTCCTTCATTTGTGTTCACACAGAGTTGGAATATTATTCAGCAGTCGTAGACTGAGCCGGTGTTGTATCAGATCTTTTGCGAAGCTTAGATAACATATCGTTCTCGGTTTTACAGACTTAAGCGTAGTTCTGTATTTTGGCTGCACAAAGTAATATCTTTTTCCGTTGTTGCATACAACACAAATTCGCGGCCGTAGAAAACAGGCCAGGTTACAGGCGCGCCTCCCCTGTATAAAGAGGGAGAGTGCTGAGTCTCTTAGTCCCTAAGGCTGCCCTTCTTACTATGAAGAATGATTCTTTGAACCTGAGGAGGCTTTTTCGTTCGGTTGATTCGATTATGAGTTGGCTGGAGCTCGCAGGCAATTTGCTACAGGATTATGGCAGTCTGGGCAATTCTTTTCATAGAGGGCGTAACGTTGTATCATTTTGCTAGTGTATGTGTTGCATTGGTCCATCATCCCAGGCGGCTGGGGCGTTGGGAGGCGAAACTCTCGACTTGTTGTTGGCTCTGTCAAGAACGTCAAGGATGGAAAAGAGAAATGTTGTCGAAATGTAATCGCGTGCTGAGAGACAGTTCTTGACTTGAGGCTCCTACTAGAGAGGCAGAAGCTGGAGAACGAAAGGACATCAAGTCTGTGAGTAAAACTAAAGTTTGAGACGCTATAACTTAACGAAATATTGATGATTGACATTCACACAGTATAATCATTTTCCTTGTTGTAATGCAAGCTCTACTAACATACTGAATTACAGAATAAAATTTTCATGCTATAATTAAAAGAGCGTTTCAGAAATATTGCTTCACATAAGCTCCATGGACATCCTATAAAGGTAAACGGACCTTCATGTAAATTAATCCTGAAACGTAGTAAACATTTGCGTTAACTTGGTGCAATATACCTTAAAGATTTTAGTTAATGTGATTTCAAGATTGCACGAATATTTCTGCTAGTTCTTCATCAGAATTGCATAATTTTTTCTGTTAATTTTCCTGATCACGATAACACTAACATTTCAGCTACATTTCTTTTATATTTTTGGCAAACAGTTCTTCCAGTTTGCTGACCAAGACTGTACCGATATACTCTGTATATTCCGGCTAATTTTCCTGATCAAGACTGCATGAATATTTCTGCTAGTTTTTTTTTTTTTGCCAATACCGTTATACCATTACTCTCAGTATTCGTGGTTGTGATTGCAGGAATATTTCTGTTATTTTCCCAATCATTTGGCCTCGAGCTGGGATAACTCCAACAATATCCACGAACCCCAACTCTTCGTTCAGTCAAAGCCAGGTCTCTGCGAAGGCGGAAACAAAGTGTTTTCCACTGACCAAGAACTTGGGTGCAACTTCTGGTAAAATATGCTGACCGGTTCCGAAAGCGGCCGCTCATTTGTAGACAGCGGCTTTCGCTCGCCAACTTTAGCACATCTTTAACTTGGTGCTTGTCGCCTGCACTGACACACATCGCCTCCTCTGCAGGATGTTTGTGCTATTCTAGGTTGGCCTCCCAAAATTTCTTCTGCCCACCCATCTTCCTTCCCTTCTCATATTTAGAGAATGCTTGGTGGTCTTATTCCGTACGGTAAAGTTATAGTTATAAAGCTTTACGTGATGTGGTGATGACTCACAGCTCGCCCCCCCCCCCTGGTTATGGTATCATTTCCCCGTATATGGAGAATTGCGGGCAAAGCGCCCCCTGGAATTGGTCCGAAGAGCTTAAATGTTATCCAAGGTTAAAGTGTGTCTACAGTTAGTGGATAACTTCAGTTCCCCATGTAAGTGCTTAATTATGACGTGTTAATATTAACAAAACTCGCCATATGAGCACTCGGTATTGTGGAATGATGCAAGTTTTAATCGTGTAGCGGATCCATAGTGTAATAACTAATAACAATAATATTGTCGTCGATGCGACAAAGGTATTAGTGGGCGAAATATCAACTCAAGGAACTTCTGACACCGGCCGAAAAATGTTAAGTGTATCTTATACGTAATAAATCGCTTACAGGTAATTCAAGTGAGATGTGGTTAACTACTACGTGCCTGCCCCCCCCCCCCTCCATCGTAAATTCAAACATGATGCAAACTATACTCGAAGCAGAAAATAGTTGATAAGAGAAATGTGTCGAGGCAAAATAAAATTAGCAAATTTACTGCCAAGGATTGAATACTGTTCACCTCTTTAGATGCCAAGCAAAGGAAAGACTTAGAGCCCTTCGAGGCTATCCATAGATCGTTCACGGCTAAAATATGGGGCATACAAGATTTAAACTATCACGAAAGACTTGTTCTACTTCAAATGTACTCAATTCAAAGGAGATTCGATCGCCATACGATCATATATGTCTGGAAAATTCTCGAAGGCATTGCTGTCAACATCAATGGACGAATCCAGGCCAGACACTCAGACCGTATTGGTCGCACTTGTGAAATACGAATTCCGATCAAAACTGGAGGTGATGAGATAGCCAAAAGTATTCTAATAGTATTGTGGTCTGGGATGGGGGGGCGAAATTATTCAACATAATGCCACGTCACATTCGAAATGAGACCGGTACAGAGACTGCGAAATTTAAAAACTTACTTGACACATACTTACTGCAAGTGCAAGATATACCTGTTGTGGGGCGGCTACCTCAATTGTGGGGATAACTCGCTGTTAGTCACCCCGCTGGTCACGGACTGCAGCATCACCACTGCACAAGATGGGTGGTGTGCATAACGACTGCTGGACCTAGTCCGGAGAATCATTAAGGTAATCAAGGTAAGGTAAAATATATATATCTTATTTGAATTCAGTAGCTCAATGATAAACTAAAATACGGTAAAATAGCTACCTGATCGCAGCACGTCTGACTTGGAGTTCCACAGCCCCCCCCCCACCTATCTTCTCCTCATAGTCAGCCCCCCTCGGTCGGCCAGCGCAATACCAGTTTCAATTAAGAGAAGAAGCGGCAGCTACTGCAGCTGATAGCCTTGTTACGGAAGGGACGCACACACACATACATACGCACAAGTCTACATGCCGACCAAAACAAGCAACAGCGCAATCTGGACTTCAGCTCCCGATCAACAGCAGCGACAGTGTGTGATTGTGCTCAGTTTATGTGTCTAAAAGACGGGAAATACTACACAGCACACTAGTGTGACTACTATTAGTCGCGTTCAACTGAGAGAAGAGCACGTACATGCGTGTATGTAACAAGATTAATGAATTTCAAAATACGTGAAACTATATTTTTGATATATAAATTTATTGGTTTATTTATACATTAATGATGCAGGTACAGGTGAGGACCAGTTGATTTGGGTTAAAAACGATTAATGACACTGTAAGTCGGGAACTGGCTAGTTCCCACACACATATACACCAAACTGGTCCGAAGCAACAGGCGCCTTGGTGAATCTTAGCCAACGGTTATTCCAATAAGATGAGCTTGTTTGGAAAATTTTTATCTTGAAATGAGATCAAAAATCGAGTTTTTTAAGAAAATTTTAGTATAAGACACTACAGAATTTATTGATGCGTTGCAAAAAGTTAACGGGGATGCTGCCTCTCAGTAACGATGTAGGTATACGCGAGGATGAGGCGATTTAAAAAGGAAGAATGGATTTCAATAAATTATCTAAGAAAGAGGAGGCTGTCAAGTTCAATAAATGAAGAAATACTGGCCCAGGTTCAGGCCAAGGATGATGATACGGACAAGTTACTGCACTGCCAAATGCGATAGACATACCGTGAAGCGGGGACGTAGCGTGACCGTCCATTCAATTGTAACAATGTCGAAGAGTAACAGTTGTCTACCACGATTCATATGTGAATGATGAACACCACAGATAGATCCAAAGAGGCGATGGTCAGCATTTTACTATCAGCCAAATCTTCGTAGTAATAGGACAATCTTATGACGCAACTGGGGTAATGAAGACACAGTGGAAGGTAGCTACTCGTCAATGTACAAGTAACGACCATGTCTCCCTGACGTCATCAGCTTATTACCCTAAGTGTACGACAGCTTGAGTACTCTGCGTGCACTCACCTGTTTCGTCTCATCAACCTTGGCTTCAGACGTTAGTAAAAGCGCATCGCCTAATTTCAGTGAAATGCTAGCAAAGGAGGTTGGGGTTTTGCACGGAACAACATTCACCAATTTGCAACAAAATCTTACTGTCAGATATTTCTATAGTGGCTGGGTGCTCAAACCGCTGTGTGATGACAAGCTGACGTAATGCACTGACATGCGAAAGAGCCTAATAGATGAGATTGAAGCTGATGAAGGAGATTATTTTGGAACAAAGAGGGACCGCAGGCAGGACCTGGATTTAGCTGTACGATCACAGAATAAGATCCATTCGAAGCAATGGCTTCTCATGGAATGTTCCGGACCAGCTAAATTTAAGGCAGAGAAGCCTTTCAAATAAATTTACCATACAGATAAGTTTGCCCAGAGCACGGTGACCACAATTTTCTGGGACTCATAGGAGGAAATTTTGATAGATGTCTACGAGAGCCAAACATCTGAAACGGAAACAGATGGAAACATTTTAATGGAGGCTGGTAAATTAATTTTTGAAATAACTACCAGAGAAGTTACACGGCTGCATTCTTTTTGATCACGAAGATGCTCGTTGCTTCAGGGCATCGAGATTTAATCTACCAGGATTCTGTAGGGGGAAACGTTGCCTCACCCTCCCTACAGTCCTGATGTTACTCATTCGCACTTTTTTATTTCTCTTGTTCCCAAAACCCTAAGAACACCTCGGAAGAAATACGAATGGAGGCAACTGATGGAGTAAAGACCTCTATTCACGGTAGCACATAAATTAAATCATAGGTTTTTGCAGAGCAGAGCTAAGGAGGTGGACACACCGCCAGCGAAATTTCATTGGTATCGAGAAGGCATAAAGAAATAATTGCAGATATTTGTTGAATAAGGGTGCTCAGTGAAACATCGTAAAAGGTTTTGATTCCCGCTTCGTTAGGTCGCACATGCTTCACATCGTTAATTTTTTCTGATTAATTGCTATTGCTAGCTTACTCAATTGATATGGTTATTTTTTATTCTACTTCAGATAAAACATTTTGAGCAGAAAACAATTGGCGCAGCTTAATGTACGGAAATGAATTCAAGTTGTCTTAAATGCGATTCAAGATAATATCCCCAGAAAGATTTTTTTCTCGGAGATGAAATGAAAGAAAGCTTTTGCGCCATGTCTTCCGAAAAGACGATAATGAACAACACCTTTTCCTGCGTAACCGATATCAATGTCTTCTTCTTGTGACAGACGATTGATTTCCGTTCCTGAATATGACAACAGCCCCCGAAACGTACCGACACACTCACAGTCAAATTCCTGAAACCCTTGCCGTCAGCATATTTATCCGATGAACTCTGCCTCAGCAACTATAAGAAAAATATCTGTATATATATTTTTCTCTCCGCCGTAGATGCGTCCCATCTAAACATAATGATTAGCACATCACAGAAGGTCGACAAATATTGTTTGAAATATGCAGTACAGTGATGAAGTTACAGGGAGAAAAACATCTACTGCACATCTTGAATACACTGTATTTAATGCAATAGGTAGAGTGTAACAAAATAGTAATTCTCAGTATTATTCCCAGCAATACATCACAGACGAGAAAAATCAGCGGGAACAGCCAAATTAATTTGCACGGATCATTGAAAATCATAATCCATGTCATATAGTAGCTCACAGTTTGTTGGTTGCTTGTATACTTGGTTGACTGGTCTCTCCATACCAATGTGAAAGATTTGATAGGAGAAAAGTCATCTACTGCACAGTAAGAGGGCTATTACCGTCCCAAAGAATTAAAATCGAAGCTTTGAAGATGTTCGAAGTACTTCTAAGTGGTAGTGTAGATACTTGATTGTACTTCCCTCAGAGAATAATTTTTTTTCGCTAAGCTCATATGCTTTAATTATTGAGTAGGAAATCAACGAAGGAATCTGGAGAAATATTCCTAGTTCTCTGTTTTTCCCACGAACAACAAAGAAGAGTTACTTAGTTATTTAATGAGAGTCTTTCGCCGGCCAGTAATCCACTTTAAAATAGTACACAGTTGTTGGTTGCTTGCTATCTTGCTTGCTTGCTCCTTTGGTTGATCCTTCTGTTCTCCAAATTTTAAGAATTTAGATTGGAGAAAATCAATCTACTGAAAAACAAGATGAGATACCATGAAGTTTCAGTCCCTGGAATTACGATGGCGAATATAGTTTCTAGCATCTGAATTATTCTCGGAAAGTGGAAGTTCTAAATTCTCTGAGGTCCGCTTCACTTTGAAATGTAGCTCGGTAGTATTTGCTGCGATTCTTCTGTTGAGCGTAGTGATTGAAAGGCGGTATCTTTGATAGAGCTTTTGATCCTGACATGCATCAGCTATTTCGCATATCTTTTTAGCCGAATTTCTTCGCTGCAGTTAGCGAGGGCCAAATTTGGTTGGAGTTTTCATTCCTTGCATGGATAATCCCTTTCGCTTTTGTTTTCCTTAGCTGAATTTCTTCGTGGCAGTTGAAACTTTGCGATGAACAGGGCCCAAAATAGATTCACTACACATTGCAACCAAATTTTAATCCTGAAGGTTCAACTATCTCCTGGAATCCAGGTTACTATAAGCGCTTGAACTATATTTTCTTGATGCTACTCAATTTTCTAGCATTTCAAAATTGATATTCGCGCCTTTCCTTGTAGGAGGGAAATTTGGCTCTCGCAAGCTCATGATGGCACAACTGTCCTTTCATCAATAGAATATCAAGCTTACAGGATAAGACCTATATTGCAGCAAAACTTGTACGGCAAGCAAGAGCAATAAAAAGTTTAATTCAAATTATTACGCTCATTTTAACAACTGGATACTCTACTATATTACATATAATTAACAGACTCACACGTGAACAAAGCGGAAGATACCGTACTATGAAGTGTAATATTCATGTAAGCACATCAACCTAATACCACCGATTTCCTTTAGCTGTTCAGGACATTTTCTATAACGCTCTTGGCTGAAAAAGTCTTCGTATGGAGTTTTAAGGCAGAAAAGATATTGCAAAGAGATGAGACAGACCCAATCAAACTAGAGCACTCTGAGAGCGGATACCTCCTCCAAGTAAGACAATGTTAACGAAAATTCAAATTGACCCTGAAACCACGATGTCTTTTTAGCATCGCCAAATTTTGGTCTGTTTTCCTCTTGAGAGTAATAACACTTTCTATTTTGTTCTTGATAATTTCTAACTTTTTCAGTTATGTTCCAACAATCACAAACGGGCCAACCGATCATCACCAAAATTTGGTCATTAGTGTCGCTTAACAGTTCTTACAAATTTTATAAAGATCCATTCAAAATTTTTTAAGTTATGTAACTGACAAACATAAAAAACAAGCATAGAGACAAACAAACGGATAAATAGATCATGACAAAAATTTGGTCGCTTGCTTTTGATAACACCCCCCAACAATTCTTGCAAAATTCACAAAGATCTGTCGATAGCTTTTTGATTTATGCTACGAAAATAAGGCAGACAAACAAACAAACGAATGAACGGACCTCCACCAAAAGTTTATCATAAGTTCATCCTAACATAGCTAACAATCCTTGGAAGTTTCGTAAAGATCCGTCCTTGACTTTTGAATTATCTTAGCAGACAGAAAGACCGACCGACAAACTCGACAAAAACATCAGTTCCTTGGCGGAGGCAACTATGTCTGGGGGCAACAGATAAAATTTGAAACATATCAGTGTTATAAAAAGAGACTGACATGCCATCTATAGGCAAATTTGTCTTCTGCTGCCAACACTATTCGCAGTTGCCGATATTTTGTCCAGAACCGCTCCAAACAAACACTCAATAAACCCATCAATTTCTGTTTCCATTGCCATCTGTGCTGTGGCAAAATACCTTCCGTGCCATCAGTGCATAAAATTGTTGAATCAAGTCCTATATATTGGACGTGAACACGGTATGGGATCATGTCAGGAAGGAATTAGATTGGCTGTTGTACCGAGACTAGCAATCCAATCAAGTCTTGTACACCGGCGACGACTGTCCAGTAATTGAATGCTCTGAACTATAGGCAACAAGATTAACTGTTGTTGCTGCGCTTATAGAGGGTGAAATCTTACGAGGAACATCAAAAGTCAAGTTGTTTTTGATCGCATTTTTGTGTGAATAGCAAGGAAAGTAATTAATTAATTTAGAGGAAGCGAGAAAGAAAGCGAGTATTTCTATAACATGCACAAAACACGCATTAGCTTTCCTCGACTTTATTACGATACCGCGATATTAATGATCAGTAGTGAGAATCTTTCACTCGCTGGGAAGAAATGATGTAAATGTGATTAATCTTTTGCACGTTGCGCGATATAATTAGATAAAAGCTCTACCGTGTGAGGCTAGAGCAGCAGGTGCAGATATCTTAGCACTATTTTCAGTATTAACGTCCGTTATTTAAACGGCAACTCGTTTGAGTGCAATGAACTCATATTAAACTTACATCACTTCTTGCCAATGGTTCAGAGCTTCATAAACCCGAATATGAATATCGGCTTAAAAATAATAATACAACCTTAGAATTCATTTAAAGCGAATGGGAGTTTAATAAAAAAATTAATGGAGAAAAAGTAAGGGACTAATTATTATCTGACCAGCTCGCTCATAGCTCACTTCTTGCAGTACATGAAATATTCTTATAGTGAGCAATAAAGATATCCGCCTGGGTAAAAGTGCCTAAACACTGATAGGCAAGCGTCATCTCTGTACTTTTACCCTTTCATTGTCCAAACGGACCGTTCGGTGACGTTTCAAATGGTGCTTTTCTTGTGCAACTGATGTTCAATGTGAACAGTAAATATAAATTTCACCTGAATATTTTTTTTTTTAATTTTAGAATTTTGAAGCTCCGGAAGTAAGAACAGCAACAGACGCAGTTTCTGCCGAAAGCAAATATGATAATCCATCTCCATATTTTTATTCGCCACTCGCTTCTGGATCGTTCCAAGTGGTGCAAATCTGCTGCCAACGCCGTTACCATCGAATCCGAGATTTTTTATTTGTAACGCTCTACAGTCTAGACCGATCGGCCACCGAGAACTGAGGGCTTAACCCTGTAACTCCCATTGCCATCCTACATGACGCTGACTGTAACTGCAAGCTCTACCTAATCAACATTAAGTACACTACAGACAAATTGATCATTGCATTAAGTAGATTACAGACAAATTGATCGGGTGTGAAAAAATAATATTAATATTAGCAGCCTTGATTAAGTTCATACACATTGCAGCATCATACCCGATATCCCTCGAACCAATACGCATCATACGCTGCTCAGAGCACGTGTGGGTGCGTCATACATGCTCTGTTTCGTACAATCATTATCTAAAATTACACGTTGTAGAGTAAAATTAAAGTAATATGTGTACTTTACTTACAGTGAAGCAATGCAGTTGGGGCTTTGGGCTGAAGGTACCTACATCGTATTGTCACATAATTACTTCCGCCAAGAAAGTTATGTTTTTTGTCGGTTTGTCCATCTCTTTCTCTGTATGTCAGTTTGTCTAATTGTTTGTTTGCTTGTTTGTTTGTTTGTAACCACAATCCCTCAAAAAGTTGCGAAGTGATTTATGAGATTTACAGAGAATGTTAGGTATGTTAGGAGGAAGAGATGATTTACTTTTCGGTGAAAATCCGTACAAACCGTGCGTTTGCTTTTGTCAGCAAGTTTTTCCTTGGTAACATAGTTCAAAAAGTTATGATCGGCTCTCCATAAAATTTGCAGGAATTATTAGGACTATTACGAAGAACAACTAAATAAATTTCTGTGATGATCTATCGCCCCGTCTGTTTGTTTGTCTCTATCTTTGTCTTTATGTTTGTCGGAACATAACTCAAAAAGTTACGAACGGAATTCCAGAAAATTAAGAGGACTGTTATTAGTGTTAAGAGACATACACGAACAAATTTTGGTGATGACACAAAGAAACTCCTGGTTTTAGGATTAATTTGAGTTTTACTTTAACATTGCCATGCATTGAGGAGGTATGCGTTCTCAGAGTGCTCCAGTTATAATAAATATATCGTAAAAAAACAGTACTACTGATGTTGCGCAGTGATGGTTTCCATACCCGAAAGATTTATGTTTTTGTACTCGTTACTCCAGCCCATTTTCGTTGGCCTAACGTGCTAGAGGTCATGCCTGTATGTTTTTCTAGCACTCGCTCTTCGTCAGAGCTTCATATGACCTTTACTCGTTACGCGAAGTTAACGTTGGTTAAACCACGTAAAGAAGAGAATTAAATTTGAATAACAAAACACCACTGCCACCGCAATTTCCAAGTAACTCTCACAGTTCCCGTTTCAGGACGTTAGTTACAGTTCCGTTCTTAACAAAAAAAATGAACGTTCACCTAGAGCATTAATGAAAGACAAACTTTCATCACAGCCCGGGTAGCATCATCAAGTGCAAGTTATGCACTTCGGGGTCCGCCGAAGAAAAGTCCCTACATCAAAGTGTAATGAAGCTCTCAAGCGTAATTAATGACCTTGAAACTGTGAGATGCAGACACCCATAAAACAGTTAAGAGAGCCTTGTTTTACGACCGCCTGCTCGCGCCTCATAAGCAAGTGAGCGTCGTGGGGTGTAAATGGCCTGGGGTGCATTGGTGCGGTGCCGTGAACTGCTGGACGTCCTGTTAAATGGGGCGATGGTTTCGGACATGACGTCTTTTGTGCTGGCGGGGCACTGCAAAATGATGGGCGTTGCAGCAATGCAGTGGTGGCGATGGTTCCATAAGCTGCTCCCTTATTTCTGCAGGGAATTGTTGTCAACTGCGGTTGTGTTTCCTGTCAAGTGGAGGCGATGTCTTGGAAAGTGTCTTTTCATTTTGCTTGGGGACTGAAAGATGATGAGAAGCGCGGTTGAGGTTACATATGTAAAGTTACATATGTAAGCTACTCCATTTGTGCTGAAACTCATAAAGTGTTGTGAACTCCGGTCGTGTGTTCAGTTAATTAAGAGAAATTGCATCGTCAATCTCCAACTTTATACTGCGCGCTGCGAGCTAGATGATCGGGGGGAGGCTTGGGCCCCCACTCTCAGATTGCTATCATGTAACCAACATGTATGTATGTATCTTAAACCCCTCCACATTTTACAGCAGCTGTACCCCCTCCGCCGCCCCAAGCCCCCACTTCAAATTTCCTGGCACCGCCACTGCAGAAGATATTAACTATAGCCATACACTAGGAGCCTTAACGGTCCCTGTAGCCATACACTAGGAGCCGTGGTTATACCAACGGTCCCTGTAGCCATACACTAGGAGCCTTAACGGTCTCTGTAGCCATACACTAGGAGCCTTAACGGTCCCTGTAGCCATACACTAGGAGCCATGGCTATACCAACGGTCCCTTTTTACCGAACAATACAATATGACAAAGTCACCTGTAGTCACGTGGACAGCAAAATTGATTCTATGGTTTTATCATTTGCATCCAAGCGGCTAAGCAATGTTCGGTGGTAATATGATGGAAACTGTAGCTGTTTTCACTGTAAATGGAAGTCACAGTTTTATTAAATTGCTACTTTGAGCTTGGCAGTGCAATGTGTTAATGTGTTGTAGAATGTGGTCCTACGAGTACAAGGGAAGCAAAGATTTTACAATGTGCTTAATTTTCATTGAGAACCATAAAGTTTCGAGGGAGTCAAAGATGAGGTAGAGCAAATAACAGTTTTAAAATTTTCATGTACATCTATACAGTATACATTGTCTTTTGATTAATATAGGTAACAATTTTTGGCTTAGCTTATACATCATCGATTTTTTAACGTTAAAATAAATGATTTGAACTGATTTTACTCCATTGATATGTCATTAGCAATACCATTTTAAGCTCGAAATGTATGAAAATCTCCCATTGGTTTTACAGCAGAAACAAGATGGTATTCAACCACGAATAAATTAAATATGAAATATCTCTGGGGAAACTCACTGATATCAGTAGTCGACTGATAGCCGATTTATTTCCGCATCTCATAATCTGAGAAAATATGGAACAGTGCATAGGAATTACTAATGGGTAGCACTCAAAGATATAAACGTGAAGGTACGGTTGAGAGGAAACTTTTACTGTGATGCTAAACTCTGTGAACGTACGTTTTCAATAAACATTTGACTACCATTGCAAATAACTTAGTTCAATATGTACCTAGCATATTTAATACCGAAATGAATCTTAAACCCGTGATACGCTAGCCAAAGCACCTATTGCAGTCTTCTGGGATTTAATGTTTGATTATAGACTGATTTACAGACATAAAAAATAGTAGCTATGAATAACGCGAATCTCGTATTGGGCCCAGCAATCCCCAGTTATTTATAGCCAACCCTTTTGTCACGTGTATTTGTACTCCAAATAAATCCCTCGCAAAAACAATGAGGGAAATTCCCGCGCTTGCAGCAGATTGAAAACCATTCAATCAACGATTAATGGCCTCATTATAAACCCCCAGTTGCAGTTAGGTAAGGATCAGCGTTGAAAGAGCCATGAACGGCAATTAAACTAAAGTGATCTGAAAAAAAAGCAATAAACAGAGAAGGAGTACGTCTAGCGAGCTCCTAATAGCAGAACGTGTCAATGTTCCTTTTTCAACGGTTGGAGCAATAGTCCTCAAGCATCAAGTGACTGGGGCGGTCTCTAACCTGCCAAGAGCTATAGCTCCGCGTAAGATCATGGGTCGTCCTCGGAGCTACATGCTACGTAAGATGACTAATGACCCCAAGATAACTCGTGCTGACCTTCAGAGTAAACTGGCGTCTCAGGGATTGCATGTCAGCAAGAAAACTATTGTTAGGGAATTGAACCGTACTGGCATTCATTCTTACACTCCTCGCAAAACTCCTCTTCTTACAGCAAAACATGTCAAGAGCCGCTT
>LQNS02000154.1:1225328-1239467 GCA_001587735.2 Parhyale hawaiensis | reverse complement strand
TGGAAAAAATAATTTTTCCTAGTTTTTGTTGAAAATTCGAAATTTTGATTTTTAATGCGCAGCCTCTAGATGTAATTATAACAATCCAAAATTTTAGATTTACATTCTATTGATATTTCTTCATGTTTTCCAGTATCAGGCACAATCATTTTATAAAAAAAATAAAAAATTGACATATATTAAAAATGACCTGAAATTTAAGATTTTTCAGTGTTTATATTCTCGATGCGCTACCTCTAGATATTTTTTAAAAAATATGTCATCTTAGGATAATCATTGTGATAAAATTTCACAAGTTTTCCGATATCAGGCAAAACCCAATTCCAAAAATACATATTTTTGGCCCATTATCGATCCACCCTATTGCACATCCGAGTAGCCAGTTGTTAGTAGAAATGCATATGTGTCCGCGGCATTAAAAGTATCCTACATACTAAACAATATTATCCTTTCAAATCTATCAGTTTAAAAAGTTCACTAGAAGAAGCATGATCATTAGGGTAGGGATTGCTCATAAATAAAAATGGATACCAAAAGTTTCAAGTCAAATTAATGGCAGGATGACAAATTTTCAAGTAGTCAACGGTTATTTTATGGCCAGTTCTGTCCAGTTCTGAAAGAAATGCCTTGATGCTGATACATTTTGACTTTCATTTGCTTTTTTGTCTCTCCTATATAGGAAGCAGAACACTGTCTGCATTAATACTTATAAATGACAGAAAAAACAAGGGAATGAGGCAGTTTGTCTTCGAATTCAAAAATGTACCAATTCTTACACTTGGTCTTAATATTACACGAATCTGGATATGTAGAAGATGGAATCTTTCAAGAAGTAAATTAATTTTCTTTTTTAGATAGTAACTTTTAAATGCCGAAAATGGTAAACTGAAATACATTATTGTGCGTTCAACTGTTGGGTCATATGGTCTCCCAGTCTAAATTTTATTTTATCGAGAGTCTTGCGAAATACATTGTTTATCAGTTTAGTTGGAAAGTAGTTTTGCATGAAAAATGTTTTCAGTCTTTTGAATTCAACATTATTATTAAAACACTTGAACCTCAGTAGCTTAAATTCTAAATTAAAATAAGATAATTCAGAGCAAATCTTTAAAGCCCGAACAATCACGCAACTTATTAAATTCATCTTAATATAAGAAAGTACAAAAAATTGTATTTCAAACAGAGACCCGTGAACGTTGTTCTTTGAAGACGGAAGTTGTTAAAAATTCAGATAATGCTTAACCGAAACAAAATATGAACGTACAATGAGATAAATGTATATAAACGCTATTAACTACAGTCATCTTTAACAACAGTCATCTTAGATAGCCTAGGACGGGAATTGTGATGTGATTCAGGACGCTTCTGAGCATCGAATAATTCATCAACCAGATACGCTCATTGGGGCATACTAAACCCAAAATAAATGTACTTTCTGTCTATTTCAAGGTATCAGTCTGGTTATAAATAGCAGTACAAAATTTCCCTACAGAAAGTTTATGAGACATTCAATGTTCAAAAAAGTCCCACATCATTGATTCTTGTGGGCTCACCACAGGGTCTGATCATTAAAAACATTCACAGCCTGGCAATTTTTTTTAGCTATAAAGCGCACATGTATGTACAGATGCCCAAGCATAGTACATAGATATTGATGTGCTCGAAGCAGAGTCTGACCATTCACCTAGTTAAAGACAAACACTATCATGGACATGCGGGCACGAACTAACTATTCGTTCATTTACTTAGTGCTTACATTTGCGTCAGTGGCCTGAGTTTGAAGATATGTATATAAAGGAAAGAAAAAAAGCACTTCAATACTGCGTACTGTTATGACAGATGGCTGCCCTGCCCACTGAGCGCTCAAAAGAACCAATCTGTTATTGCAGTTCTGCCAGAAATTGAAAGGAAATTTGACGTTTCCTGAAATTGATGGAGAGAAGAAAATGCTCAGGGCAAAATCCGCTGCGCATTAATCACTCAAAACAATCTACGAATGTGCGTCAGTAGAGTGGAGGCAACTTCGATTTTGATGGAGATAATTTCATTCGATTAGCTTATGCTTTGATCATACTAGCTATAAGTTCAATCGTGAACGTGACATCCGCCGCTTGGCTTGAATTTTAGGCGATAATCACAGCCCTGTTACATTTGCAACGAACAAAAAATCGTGCTTTGTGAGCATGGAAAAGGGTTGAGTTTATGGCCATAACATTCGTAAGCGGTTTGGGATTTAGAGTTTGATCCAAATCGGCTAATTGAGCAATCAAGAATTAAAGTCCAGAGAAGTTAAAAGTAAGCGGGTTAGATCATCTCGGACAAAGTGGCCGCAAGAAGGACGTATTAGTTTACACAAGCCGCATCGCCGTGTATGACTACTATTAACAATGTATGAAATGTTATTTATAATTGAAGCTGTAATTTAAATGCTAATGGTACATGGACGGCAATGCAGAGTAGTGTGTTGTAGCAATAGTATTACCCAGTGTAGGTATTATATTAATTACTCTAGTGATAAGCAACACCTAGTACATTTGTACCATTCCCTTATGCGTACGTAATAAAGTCTGCTCATTTATTTTTTTTTATTCATATCTAGATATGCTCTTTATGATGTAAAATCGATGCCTTTTCCAATGGGTAAAGTAAGTTTTTAACAAATACACTTTGGTATTTGAAAATTAAAGCGTCACTGGAAAATTAGAATGAGCTGCAGTAGAAATTATAAAAGTACTGAGTTATTTAACAGCGTAGCTGCTGAAAACGCGCTTTCAGAACTATAATTGTTTGGTAATACAAACTGCCGCCAGTGCTACAAAGCAAAATTATTAAAAGTTGTAACTGTATTGTTGCGTCATGAACAGACCTCGCCGATGCAGCCTTTCATTCACTAAGACTGGAAAGAACGACTGGCATGAAAATTGCTTAAATGAATGGACTCCAAACCACCGGAGCTCTAAATAATTGCAAAGATAAAATGCATTTGCAATTTGTTTGGAAAATTCTTGCAAATAGCACCTGAGCACAAATGGGGCAGCATATTCTTTCATAGCCAGCTACGAAAAAGAGAAAGAAGAGATTTAAATTCTTGTGCGAAAAATCAGGTTGGCCTCTCTTATTGAGCATCATGCAGCAATGATATGTCCCATGTAGTGCTACTCCTACGAAGAAGGAAATATAAACTATTTCACACTCACTGTAACACATTGCGGATATTAAAAATAGGATATTCCTACCAGACCGGGTGCCAACTCAGGTATGAAAAGCCTATGGCCTGATTTAAATGGTTAAGAAAAATAGACGTTCGGCGATCACAGCGCCATTCCTGAATAGAATGAAGATACTCAACACTCACTTTAAATTTATTATATTGGAAGAGAGCAAGAAATCGATGTAATCTATTTGTCGGCCAATACAGTCTGTGCAAAAGCACCGCATCAACATTGGAAAGCTAATTTGACTTGTGTAGTAACGTCCGCAGGTATACGTAAAGCGTTACTGTACTTCCCGCATTCACACTCTAATTTCATTTCACAGTTTTCAATAAGAACAGCCGGCCGTAGCGATGCGGAAGCGGTGCTGGCTCGCAGACAGTGTGGAGTATGTGTGTGTGTGTGTGTGTGTCCTCACTTTCTATCGCGGAGGCAGTGCCTGCTCGGGCTGAAATGCTCAGTCCATATATCTGCTTGAGGGTTGTCATCAGACGAATTGCTATGCTGTGGGCTATGGGTTTCCGAAAAGCCTCTGTTTACAAAATTTCAACCTTTTATTCATTTTACACACCACGAACTGCGAAAAAGCAGGATTGATGATTTGTAGTTGAGATGATTCTGGAGAACAAAGATTCATACTCTAATGTATGCAGTTGGCCCTATGCTCAGTAAGCAAACAAAACCACCCATTTATAACCTCCATAGCTCAGTAAAAAGGAAAGAGTAAGCATGATGCAAATAGCTAGACAAGCAATATAAAATCGCCTGGTTTCTAAGAGTGCGTTGAGGTTTCAAATAAGTCCAAGAATAGTAAAAATACTCTCGTCTTGTGTAGTGAAAATACCCTTGTATTGTGTAGTGAAAATACTCTTGCATTGTGAAGTGAAAATACTCTGGTATTGTGCAGTGAAAATACTCTTGTATTGTGTAGTTAAAATACTCTCGCATTGTGCACTGAAAATACTCTTGCATTGTGCAGTGAAAATACTCATGTATTGTGCAGTGAAAATACTCTTGCATTGTGCAGTGAAAATACTCATGTATTGTGCAGTGAAAATACTCTTGTATTGTGCTTGTGAACAGTTTGCTAGATGCCCTGAAGTAACTGGTATCATCCAAAAATAAATAAGCCAATGTTTACAGCGAATACTCTAATAAAATGTAATTAACGGAACAAGAGATCAATAAAGAATCCATGGGATAAATTTGTGTCAATCCAAGAGCAAGAAGAAGACTCAAGTATATCCCTAATAATGGGTAAACACTGCTTCTGTACTCATCGTATATAATCTGCTAAGAATCTCCAGTTTTATTGGCGCTCATACCAAATGCATTTGTAAGTTTCAGTTACGTACCCAAAAAGTAAAAAAAAAATAAAAAGAGGTATTTAGTTTGCCAGACTCCTGAGATCAATAGGTATAAACATTAATAGTCAGTGGAACTCTCAAGCAAGTGTCAGAAACCAACTTGATAAGAATTCCAGAAATATAGTTTGCCATATTCCTGAGATGTACTGCTCTTCACACTAGATATAATTGTAAGTTTCAAGCAACTTCCCGAAAACATCATGATAAGAAAATTAGATGCGTAATTCCACTAATTCCCGATATCTACTGGTATATTAACACTATTGGAATGAAAATTTCAAGCAGGTGCCCGCTAGCGCCATAATAAGACTAACAGGTATATAGATAGCTATGTTCTCGAGATCTGCTGGTATATTAACACAAAAATTAAATGTAAGTTTCAAGCAAGTGCCCAAGAACACATGCACGAGCACACAAAATGCCTCACGGGCCTGAACTATAGTGGCAGATTTTCCGAGGTAAACAAGGCAGCGTTAGCTTAGCGGCAGGTGAGGGCATGTTTACTAGCGTTTGATCAGCACTGCAACGTGTTTACTAACTCTCAACTTTAGTGAAGAAACTGGGCCTGAATATGCGACAAAGTTACGGGGCAGGCGACACATCCATTTGCCGTACGTCCGGCGGCGCAATGGGCGAAGGAGTAATGAGTGTTGAGGTGATGGCTTTACTACAAGGCTTTATATCGGTAATGGCTGGGCGAGCTACACAGAGTTGCTTAACGGATGAGCAAACTATTGTAAGTTGGAGAAATGAGAGAGAGCTGCAGCGAGCCGGTACTATTGGCAGCGCCGAATTAAAGGGCAATGAGAGCCTTGATGAATGGTGATAAAATGCGCGGCGAGCGTAAAAGAAGTGAAGTTAAAAGGAGCCTCGTGCAGTGTGCATGAGCAGCAGAGAAATGGACAGGGAATCAATACACAACGCGAATGCAGGCGAGTATCTGTAGAAAAAACGAGAGTACAGAGTGCGCACTGCAAACGTACACAGATCTTGTGTCCCAACAGCGTTCTGCCTACGAAATATACAAGGTTAATTATTTAACTAAAAGTTGACAGCGATTTCAGTACAAAAATGTAAACAAATAATGGCTGAATACACAATTTTTACCGTGCTAGAGTATTGCTGTAGGTTCCGTGAATTCAGAAAAACTAGGTTGTAGGCAGCACCGATTTAGGGCACGTACGACTGGGCACCAAACTTTCGAGGCCTGACTTGCCGGCAACTTGAGGCAGGTGCGCTGACTTCAACCTGCTAATGGAATTTTAGACGTTGACCCTTCATTGATTATTTATTTATGAGACTTCCACGAACTCCATCTTACTCCGCTAGATGGAGATTTCAGTCTTTCTAATATAACCGGGTTGCTTCAAACACCTGCAACACGATTCAAAGCGACGAAGCAAAAGTTCATTTTGCAGTTTCGGACAAGTCAGGTTGAGTAGTCTTGGCTTAGATAGAATTTGATGACACACTCAAAAGCGTGCATAGTTTTTAGTAAAAGTCACCTCTCTGTCAGACTGAAGTTTTTCGGTAATGCTTTCAAAAACCGTTGCAAAAAGCGTCTCATTTTCACTGTAACTTCACGATAAAATACGATTATCATGCAATAAGAAGTTATATATGTCGCCGCAGAGTTAATCTCCAGTGATTTACAGTAGGTATGTTCAGAAACGCTAATAGGAGCTACGTGAAGATGCCATAGCTCAAATACGTACAACGCTGAAAAAATGAACTGGGCTGGAGGCTTCAATCCAGCAAACCTTCCCGTCCACCGGTGGAATGAAGAGCAGTTTTCGAGCTTCATGTGTGCCCCCTTTTCCAGTCTGTGCACATAAATCCGTGCTGGTCTTGGAAAGAACACTTTTCTCAGTGTACGGGTAAAGTTTGTAGTTCACCCACGTCACGATTAAAAGGTTAATCAGCATTCTTGCTTAGTTGCGGCATTGCATCGCACCACCACCCCATCACCACCACCAAATGTTGACTTCTGTGATTGGCTGGCTGTGATGCCAATGAGAGTCTTCAAAAAGCAGCTGCTTTTTATGATATTGCGAGCTAAGATAAAAATAGTGACTAAAAAGCGTAGTGTAAAGAAGGGAAACATACAATCGAACTGTAACCTATTTTTTTTTTTTTTTTTTTTTTTTTTGTGGTACTGAGACTACTTGCAGAAACGAGTTTTTTTTAACATCTTCCGCAAAGTTTTGTGCGTTACTTCCACATGATGTAGTGACGTGTACGTTTGTGACTATGTTTAAAATATTCAGTTTTCGCAATAAATGCTAAGGAAAAATTATATAATTGGTTAGGCTAATGATAAAAATTAATTTTTCAGTTCTTTATTCACGCACTTGCACTCTTTTGTCACTACAGTATTATGGCTATTGGGGAGAGTAATAGCGCTTGCTGTTTGAAGAAACGTCGGTCTGTGATTGGCCGACGTGATTTGGCTCTTTGAAAATATAACGTTATAGTGAAAATAGGCGGCACCTACACGTACCCGCCTTTACTGCGGAAAAGCCTGCCTTGTGGTGCCCAAAGATTAAAGCAGCACGACTGCTGCGTCCTTTGTATTCAAAGTCCATTTTGAAAACCGGGAATTTTTTGTGAGTGAGCAGCCCCACGGAGCTTCATTGAGCTCGTAAAGCGATTGCGAACTCAGATTTCTCTTGAAAAATACATAATTTATGCTCCTATCTATATTTTTAAGCTTTCTACACCACGTAATGCCGGTAAACACTTTCTTAAAGAGACGCAACCATCAAGCTGTTCGTTATTTCAGGTGTTAGAAATTCGCCCGCTCTGAGTGAGCTAAAAGCGTATCCGATTAGCCTTGACTTACTCGGAACTCCAAGCTTGAGAGTTCGGTTCCCCAATTTACCTCACGTTTCAAAAATTAATTGCTTAGAAATCGAATAAGTTGGAAGTTGGCGGTTTGTAATTAACGTTTGAAACTTGATTTTATTGTTGTAAATCGAAAGCTTCAGAGTGAAGTTTCGGAAAACTTAAAGCTAAACAAAATATACAGATTATTACCTCCGCCAAGGAAGTTCTGTTTTCGTCGGGTCTGTCTGGCTGTCCGTCTGTCTGTCACTAAGATAACTCAAAAAGTTAGAGACACATTTTGACGAAATTTACAGGGATAGCTGGGTATGGTACGAGGAACAGATGATTAACTTTTGGTGAAGATCCGCTCATCCGCTTGGTTATTTGTTTGCCTCATTTTTCTTAGTGCCATAACTGAAAAAGTTATGAGCGGATTTTTATAAAATTTGCATGAGTTATTAAGTACATCACGAGGAGTAAATGACCAAATTTTTGTGATGATCTATTTGCTAGTATTCTTGTCGCTGTTTTTAATTTTAGGCTTGTTAGCACAATAACTCAAAAAGTTATGAATTGATCTTCAAGAAAATTACTGAAACCGTTCATACCGTGAAAAGCAAGTGATTAGATATTGGTGTTGATACTCATAAATTCCTGGTATCAGAGCTAATATGATATTCTCGTTATCGTTGCCTTGCTTGGCGGAAGTATGCGCTCTCAGAGTGCTCTAGTTTTCTATGGGTCAGACTGAGCAAACCGAAAGTACTTTCTGATAGCAGGAGACCCGGTAGCAGGTGCCTATGTCATCCCCTGTGAAAAAAACTACAAGCTGTTTACTGGTGTGGGTTACCGTTTGACCATTTTCCAGGTGTTATAACAGAGTGCTAAAGAGATATAGAGGCAGGATTTCCTGTTGTACTGTAAACAAATGAAGCTGTTGAGAATGGTCTCTATTTTGAAATCTGGCAATATATTGCACAGCAACTTATTGCGGTAATATCTTTTGACAATAAATTTTATCAATCTTAAGATTGTGATAGTGGCAGTAAGGGTTTTGTAGTCGATGGAGGTCTTTAAAAAAATTTGACAAAATTTAACACAAATACATACTAGTAAATCAAATACTTGTTTGTAAGTACCCATCCCTAAGGTTAGATCGTTTTCTCTAATGATCCAAACGTACAAAGAACTGTTGAAGACGTAAACAAAAACTTTCAAGGCAATATACTAGCTGCTGGATGGAGTCAAATTATTAATATGAGTAGTGGTAAAACTTTAACTTTTAATTTTTTTCTGGGTATTGCCTGGAAGACTCCATACAGCCCTTGACAGGAAAGCAGTAATGACTGAAAATTATACACTCTCATTGCTACATAGATCACTTCAGATATGAAATGTTGTTTTGTCTTAAATTAGGTGAATCTGAAGAATTTTATCCATGCAGTAACTTCGAATTTATTATGTCCACTAGTATTCAAGAGTTATACTCGTCCTGGTGTATCATCCTAAGGCGATAGATTCACGAGCAGAGTATAAATTATATACATATATTTTTTAGTTTCTATGGGCAAAAGTTCCTGGCAACAATTAATAACTGACCCTTACACGTGCCGTGCTCTCAGTTAAACATACACTATAGCGTTTCTCGGTCAGGCATATTTCCACCCAGTCACCCACAATAAGGGGTTGCTGCATGCTCCCAGTTAAAGATACACTATAGCGTTACTTGGTATGGTGCTAAATAAGCGCACTAGCGTGACGAGAGGCGCTGTAGCGTGCCGATACGCATCAGTGCTGTCACTCTAGCGGCGGGTGGAGGTATTATTTACAACCATGCACTGTCGTCAATGCAGTAATTTGTATAGCAATCGCACTAACTTATGGAGCGTCCAGCGGAGCTAACGGCAGGGTGCCATATAGAACTGACTAGCTTTGAAGTTAAGACTTTTGCCCACCTTGCTGTACTCTTTAAATAAAGGTTGTGCCTACGGTGTTGCATGTAACAGTCTGTGCTTACGATGTTGCTTCTAAAAATCTGGGCCTACGATGTTACATATAAAGTCTGTGCCGACGATGTTACTTATAAAAATCTGGGCCGACGATGTTACATATAAACGCCTGTTCCTATGATGATACCTAATTTTAAAATTCTGTGCCTACGATGTTACTTAATGTAAAAAATCTACAAGCATCAAATTACGAGCAGTATAGTCACACATCGTCTCTATTGTACTGAAGCAAACCCAATATCTACTTGGTGCACATGAGTCAAATGAAAACATTTCGTCTTAAACTTACTGTGGTAGTAATCAGTGCTGAAACTCAAAGCCATTTTACGAACAAGAATAATTTTACCTGCGTCTGTGTCAATCTTCTTGTCCTTGTTGCAGTACCTTGAAGTTAAGATTTATTCAGGCGGATTTTGGTGCACCCAAATACGTTCCATTATGGCAGTTTCGTCAAGTGACGACATGAAACTCACTGGGAAAAATGTACACTAAGCCCGATTGTGCTCTGCATGTATAAACTACAGTTAAAATGTTTCTTTTCCTTGACAAGCCGACATTATCACCACCATATCTAACATATCAAAATCCTTATGCATAAATCTTCGTGCTCTATAATGCATGTAAAGCCTCCCCGTGAAAAGCAACTACAGAATTAGCATGTTGCAGTAACTGGCCAGTTATGAGAGCTACAAGGAAACTTGCGCTTGCATATGGTTCAGGCTGAGGAAAAAAAGACTAAATGAATACTTTGCTTTACCAGAACTAAAAGAACTTTGCAGGAGTTTTACTTCTTAGGCTGAGCAGTGCACAAGATTAATGCGAGGCATACTGAGGCCATTATAGGCTTTCTTTCGCAACTTGGTTTTTCTTTACCTCACCGAGAATTTCAGAGGAAATGCAAGTTTGAAATATTACCTTGAAGAGCCAACTGGAGCGAGCAAGAAAATAGGAATTTTTGACCATGTTCATTAGTGACTTGCTGTTGTTAACAATAATGGACGAACTTCTGAGCGCTGACATAAAATATTCCTACATGCTGCTGTGCTGATATCATTATGTTTGTTGCACTATGAAACATACGATGCAGCTGATGTGCGTATTGAACAAAAAGTTATTCATTCGAACGTAAGACTATCATTCACATAAAAAATTTTCAGTGTGCGTATTTAACAAAAAAGTCATTCATTCGAACATAAGACCATCATTGACATAAAAAAATTGTCAGGTTGCAAAGGAACAGAAGTATGCAAAAGAAATGAGCAGGTAGTTGGTATTCGTTCATTATTTACCCAATTTCATTAGACTAATGTAGCATGGCAGACGAGCGTGCTCTGATAATTTTATAAAACTTTGCTGTGACGAAATGCAAACTAACCTATATAATCTCACTCGTGACTCACTGCCACTGCTTCTGTAACTCGAACATATGCTACCTTGATCGCAACTGAGTTATTTCCATATGAATTCAGTTTATTAGCATCAATGCTGGGTATCAGGTCCACTAGGAGTCAATCCGAATAGGATCCAAGACCTATGAAAATAAAGCCCATTAGGAATCAAGCCCAATAAAACTCAAGCCCATTACGATTCAACCCCATTCTGAATGAAGCCAGAAAATATTAGCAACTGCAACAATACAAAAAAATAGACGACTTGGATAAAGCTGTTCTGAAGAGATAGCTAATGATGCTCAGTAAATTAATCATCAGAGGAACTCTCCTGAGCTCAAGCAATCAAGACCACCCAAAATGATGTGCTGCATTCTCCTGAGTATCTTAATAATTTGGTAATACTGCGCTTGCCTTGAGTAACCTGGCTGCATTAACATGTCATTAAAGGGCATAAAATAATGCGCCATTTAGAAGATTAGTTCTGAGAGCCCCGAGATCTCTGCCGAATGCTCTGATGTCGTTATTGGCACATGTCTGGTGTTATGTCGGTGTCGCAGCTGCACGGGTTCTCCAATATAGCATAGATAGCTGGCAGTAGACGGACCAACAGGCCCTTGCACAGAGAACAGCCGGCACTTACGCTCCCGCCCTCGATGAGCTATCGCAATTTCTACAGAATCATAAAGATTTCTGAGGAAGAAAAAGAGAAGAGGAAAAAAGATAAACTCAGACAAAGAGATGATCGCGCATGCACGATTAATGGCTACGGATCCGGGGAGCTAGGAGACGCTAAGTTAGCGTGGAAAGGTTTTAATGGTTTTATTGACCCGTGAGGGACGTTGTGTCTATCTTAAAGTGGTAATACCTAGTTACTTTTAAGTACAGATTAAAAAATAATTTTTCTTACTTTAGTGTAGTTTTCCATGCAGAATCTGAATCTGAAGTCCGTTTTTTTTTTTGCTCGCCCCTAGTTTTTGAGATATTTGTCTTTGAAGTTCCCATTGTTTTCCTATGGGGAAAAATACCCGGCGATGGCAAAGTGTAAGGGAATAGCTTTTAAATAGGTTTTTAACCTAACCTAACCTAACCTAGCATATTAGGTTAGGTTAGGTTAAAAAGCTATTCCCTTTTAAAAGCTATTCCCTTACACTCTGCCATTGCTGGGTATTTTTCCCTTAGGAAAACAATGGGAATTTCAAAGTCAAATATCTCAAAAACTAGGGGCAAGCAAAAAAACGGACTTCAGATTCGGATTCTGCATCGGAAACTACACTAAATTAAAGAAAAAAAAATTTTTTTTAAATGTGTACTTAAAAGTAACTATTACCCTAAAGCTACACGAGCGACAGCAGTGGGGATCGTTAATTAAATATTTGAGTACCCGGCCATCAAACATGACGGTGAAGAATTTGTGAAGATACTCCTGCACTGTTCATACTTCCGTCACTACGCATCTTGCTCATGCAGCATACGCTGCTACTGCCAACCCTGTATGATTATCATAAGCAACGAGCGCTCCTAGTTTCAATTCTGCAGCACAGCGCAATCCTTATTTTCCTTGTATGACATGCAAGGAAATTGTCATTTTTCTCACGCCGTCAAGTAACTCTCTAAATATGAAATGATTGTTTCTTGGGAGACGCAAGGGAATGACAAGAGCTGGCATTAAAAACGTTTTTAGAAAAGCAATGCCTAAACATATTACCTTGCATTTTCGAGCTTTAGATTCTATCGTGAATCATCTTCAAGAACAGAAGCATGTAACGAAATTTGATACTGGCTAAAGAGAAGAACGTTTCTGCCGTATCATGCAAATCAAATTGAGCATCCTTTGATTGTCATTGTTCATGACTGAAAAATTGATTCTAATATTTCTTAAGTCGAAATGTGGGCAAAATGATCAAATTTTGAAATTTTCATCTATGATTTGATAGCCAGTGTCCAAAAAATGATCAAAAGTTTTACTATTGAAATGGGCTATTCGTTGCCATGTTCTAAATGAAACTCCTTGATGCTGAGACATTCTGACTTTCATTTGCTCCCTTGCCTCAGCTATGTAAGAAGCAGAACACTGTTTACATTGATATTTATAAATGACAGAGGAAGCAAATGATAGTGGAAGTTCGTCTTTAAATCTGAAGGAGGAGCTAATTGTTACTTTTGATTTCAATATTACTCTTATTTGGATTTGTGGATAAAATTTCCTAATGAGTGAGGAAACTTTTATCTTGAGTTCATAACTCTCGAATCCTAAGAACGGCAAATTAAGATATACAGTTTTACGTTCAACAGTTAGGATGATTGGCTTATGCTATAAATTTTGTTCAAAGTTTTACAAAAACTAGTTTTATATTATTTTAGTCGGATAATAGTTTTCTAAGAAGAACTGTCAAAGTTTCTGAAGTTCAAACCTGAAATCAGATTATTCAAAACAAATCCTGTACGCTCGAACGATCATGCAGTTAATTAAGGTAATTTTAAGATAAGATAAGATGAGAGAAAAGAATCATACTTTAAACCGACACCCGTGAACGTTCTTTTCTTATACACTAAAGTAGATAAATGTCCAGTACTTTTATTTATTGTTATATCTAGGAAATTTAATTTGCTATTAACTTCAGTTTCGATGGTAAATTGAATGGAGAGATGCTTTGCATTAAGATAGTCGAGAAACTTAAGAACATGAGAGGGATCACCGAATATGTATCATAAAGTACCATCTCCGTAGCGGCGATAAAATTTGATTTGAAGCCTGAAAGGCTATTATCTAGTCAGCGATATTCGTGAAGACAAAAAAAAACGCTCGCGAGAGTCGTTTCTAATGGATTACCCATGGCTATACCGTTTAATTGGGAATACAATTTGCCACCAAATACAAATAGAACATTCTTATCAGTAACTCAAGCAATTTGATGATCTGAAATTTTGAATATCTGGAAATTGAAATTGGTTCAAGGTACAATTGATCTACAGCGATGTTGGTGGTTTCTTGAAGAGGAATATTAGTGAAGAGAGATTTGATATCGAAGCAGGCCATGATGAAGCCATCAGAATACTCCATCTGGGAAATTTCGTTGACAAAGGAGAAATCGATAGTGAACTTGTTTGTGGTGATTAGAGCAATTGAAGGAATCAAGAACTTATCAATTTGGTATCCACAAGTACCAATCACGGACAATTTTCCATGTGCACATTTGGTAGGCCAAGGAGAATGCCCTAGTTAGATCCTGATATATGAAGTTTATTGTAGAGCACTTCGTCAATGACACCTTCTGTTTTCAGCTTAGAGAGAAGCCTGTTTACTTTGTCTTCTTCTTTCATGATAGTTTTGAAC
>LQNS02000154.1:1149887-1167232 GCA_001587735.2 Parhyale hawaiensis | reverse complement strand
GATCTGTGAAATAAGTATCTATATACTCTCAATATTCTATACTTTTACTAAACATGTACGCATTCTAGTCATTACTAAAGAGTGAGACGGCTTTCGGACTGTATGTGCCAAATTTTACCTTCATTATGCGTTTAGCATATATACAGCCTTATAGCATTTTTATCGCATAGCCGGAGGAGGAAATGAGCATTGTGATGAATGAGTACAAATAGTGGAGAGATTTATAAACTCTTCTTTAATCATTAGATAAGTCAAACTGCTAAAGCACATATTGGAGCAGCAATAATCAATTCCTTACTGTTTCTAGAAATATTTTTAGTACATCGATTCGACTTTGTTTCAGACAAATTTTTCATGCGCTTAAAACTCTTAGCTGACTCTGTCTCCTTTAGAAAGAACATCTTAGTATGATAAACTGGAGAAGTTAATAACATTCACCACACTATTATCCTACCTAGTAAGTTGTACATCAAATCGAGGGCTTGGAGCCAGAAGTGGCTATGTCCATTTTAGGCGAAATCGGGTTCCATTCACAAAGTGGATGCCCGTGAGGCATGTTTTTAGTGTCACCAGTGTCTATGCCATATATTTTCATGCCAAATCTCTTCTTAATGAAGAGATATGATATAGACACCCGGGACACTACAAAATTATTCCTCACGGGCCCCCTTTTGGTCAGGGGAACCTGATTTCACCAAAAATTGACATAGCCACTTCTGGCTCTAAGCCCTCGAAATATACTACCTGAACATAATTTTAGTTGAAATCGAAAGCTAGGAAACGGCCATAATGCTCTTCATTGTCGCTTTCATTCTAATTTTTGGCTTGATAACTCACTTCCCAGGGTGAAAAATCGATAGCAGACGAAATTATCAAGCGTTATTGCCGAAAGGGCTAATTCTTTTCCCCCAATGTGTGAAATTAGACTCTGAACAACAGAAAACCATGAAGCCACAACGTATTTTTAAGTACCCCTTCAAACAACAACTTCATTCCCATATTCATCAATTTTAATCTACACTCAAAGAATTTGCTCCACTAAATTGTACAGAAGCTTTCAAAGCAAGCTCCCTGAATCAGAACTAAAATCAAAATGATTCCATGAAAATTTACTTCAATTCAAGCTTAACTCCGCCCTGCAAGTCCGGTATAAAGTAGTGAAAGTCTGAAGTTCAGTTCTGGAATCCATTATGAGTGGACAAAAGCATCTGAATTAAGTAAATTTTTCGCAAAAAAAGAACGTAGAGTACAAGGGATAAAAACAAAGCAAACGGAATCCGAACAAGGAAAAACGCCATTATAATGCGCAAAGCTTTAAGGGGATGGAAGCAACAAACAATTTGCGCAAGAGACGCCTTTCATTCCCAGGTTCAAGATACAGACATCAAAATGTACTAAACAGTATGTCGACTATATTCAAGGGTCATAATTGCTGTTAATTTCAGCATCAAATTTCCTAATATCTCATCCCCTTGGCTTTCAGTAGATGAATTTCCTCCTATCTAGTCCTCCAGATGTGGGTGAAGAGAGTAACAAACTGTGGTATATTATGTATAGCGTGGGACTGTGCACTACGCTGTCACCAAAAGAAAAGCAAAACTAAAGGAACAAGTCTGCGCTTGCGCCAAGGTAATAAACACAGGCATTAACTGCCAGGCAGCAATAAGCAAGGACTGCCACTGTGACTGCCACATCAAAAATATTGGAGTCGATGTTTTTGTCACCAAAACAAAGCGAAAATTAGCAAGGTTGTCCTTGCAGCCTGCAGCTGCTGCTACCTCCACCCTCGCATCACGCCAAAATCTACGTCATTGCTACTTCAAACTCACTGTAGGTCAAGAAAGATATTCGTAACTTTACAATAATGACGCTTGCTAAAGTGTAAAACTTACCGTGGCAGGCTGGAGTTAAAACAATATTTTTGACAGTGCATGTAACTACGTGCAAGCAGAAGCCAAGTCCACAATATCTTCAATGGAAGGAACGAGACGTATTTTGGGTTCACGTTACTATAGTCAAACCAGCGTAAGGAGTTCGACGGGTGTGGCTAAGAGATAAAAAAGCAACTTTACTAAATCTCACTTAAGCGCGTGGTTTAACTTGTCTCAATCAATAAAATTATATTCATTTTCGAATATTCAAAGTGCATTAGTTAAAAGATTAAATTCGGCACTGCTGTGGTCAATTCAGCCCCGCCCCTAGAGGACTGCTTACGCTGCTTTGACTATAGTGGCCTTTAAAACGTTGTATCAACGTGGAGTTTCTACGTATTTAACTAGTGGCACGTGCTTTCATTGATTGACAGCAGAAAATAAGTACTTAATAATAAGTTCGCTGTTGATCCCATTTAGCCGGTCCCACTCAAATTCCAGGGTAATAAACTCGCTTCGAGCCCCCTTCAGTTTTGCTAGTGCGAACAGGTTTATAGATGGGAACTCAAGTCCCTATAGTAGTTAATATGTGGTGGCGTATCATGAATACGTTGTCTTTCTTTTCGAGGCTCGAATATGCCTATACCTGATCCCCACTGAGAGTAATATGTAGGAAGTGTATAAATTCCCTATCTCATAATACACAGTTGTTGGTTGCTAACTCCGAAGATTGCTTGCTTGCTATTCGGTTGGTCCTTCCCTCTGTCACGCTGTTAAAGATTTAAATAGTAGGATATTTATTTACTGAAAACAAGTTGAGATACCATGAAATTTCAACCCTTGGGAATACGATAACAAATTAGCTTCTAAAATATTTGCTCAAAAATGAAAATACTGCCGTTTCGAATCTCGCTCAGCTTTGAAAAGGAGCTCTGTACTATTAGATTTGATGACTTCTGAACGTGGTATCTGAAAGGCGGTATCTTTGATAGAATTTCTGATGCTGTCGGGCAGAAGCTATATTGCGGAATTTTTTAGTTGAAGTTCTCCGTAGCTGCTAGAGAAGCTCATCCTTTGTTGAAGTTTTCGTTCCTAGAGTGCGTAATTCATTTCGCTTATACTTTCTTGAGCTGAATCTCTCCGTGGCAATTAAAGCTTCACCCTGAACAGCCATCAAATTATATTCAATTTGCATTGCAGGCAAATTTCGACTCTTGAAGGTTCAACTATCAACTAGTATCCAGGATACATGTGAGCCTTGAGCATTTCCGACGAATTCTTTTAATTACCACCCGCGAACAAAGTGAGAGAGGTGATAATGTTTTCGATGAAGATTTAAGTAGTTTTTATATATATTTTCTATATATATTTGTACATTTGTCTGTCCATCCAACAAGTGGTCGAAGGAGTTGAGCAATCTTCATAATTTTTTGTAGGGAGTTTGATGGATTGACCAAGATGTGACCCATGCCAAAAAGCTAGACCGAGCTGGCCATAAAAAATGACGGCGTTGAATTTTCTCCACCGCGGCGGATCGTCTGGAGAATGGGACGTTCTATTTTTTCCTATGTTATTATTGAAGAGCTAATCCATGGAAGGAATGCGGCTGTGCCCTAGCCTCGTTCATCAAAAATGACTTCGTTGAATTTGTCCCCTACCGCGGCTGATGGTCTTACGCCATCGAGACGTTCTAATTGAACTATAATTTTTTCGTGCATCTCAACTTTAGGACAATTTCAAGCTGATATTTACGCCTTAACTCGCAGTAGGGATGTTTTGCTCTCGCAAATTCATGGCGGCACAACTGGCGTTTCTTTAACGGAAGATTATGCTTGCAGGTACGAGACCTATTTTAAATCTAAACCTATACTGGAAGCAGGAACAATGAAAAAATTAATTACAAAATTATTGCCAGCATTTTTAACGGCTGGGCCCTCTAGTACATAACTCTACTAGAATACCCAGCCTTGAAAATTGACGGCAATAATTCGTATTGGGCTTGCGGTGCGGATTTTGTTGCAAAAATTGTGCCTCATTCCTGTAGGCATGATCTTCCATTTAAGTAACGAATATTGTGAAGTTTAAGTCTCAAGATCAAAATTCAGCTGCAATGTGATTTGAAAATGTTTTTGCTTCTCCTCAACGTAAAGTTTCAACTACTACGGAGAACGTAAGCTAAAAATGTGAAATAGCTTATGCACGACAGGATTAAAACCTCTGCTAAAGATACCTACAGCCTTCCATCTACCACGCTGAATGGAAGAATCACATCAATTAGTTCCGAGATACTTTTCAAGACGAATAAGGCTGTAGAAAATGCAGCATTTTGAATTTCGAGAGTGTATTCCAGAAACTATATTTGCTATCATAATTCAAGGCAGAAATTTCATGGAATCTAATCTTGATATTCAGCACATGTACATCCTTAAGAGCTTCCGGGACGGAGAGAAGGACCAAACAAAGGAGCAAGCAAGATAGCAGGCAAACAAGCAACCAACCATTTGTCTATCATTACATAATGGATTTACAGTACGTATCTGTAAATAATAATTACACATCATGAATAGTGTTGATGAGGTGAAAGCTTGAAATACCAAGAACTGACCTCTTCAGCGCACGCGACCCACAGTAACCAAATGCAATTATTTAAGTACCTAAGTTAAAGAAGGCAATGTTAAGACGGCAGAGGCTTGCTAATGGTCTCATTCTCTACTCCCTTAATTAGCTCGGTGCTGGTGGTGGTGCCGTCACTATTACAGCTTTATTTCCGTAAAATGCAGCATTATCAGCCTGTACACAGTACTTCAGTCGCTAAATGAACTAACTGCCCTGAATATATTGCCTTGCCCTGCAGGATGGACGTTGCCGCCGCCCTTGCGATGTTGGTTGGCTGGGTACAGTCGAGAGAAGCCCAGCGTATGTTGCGAATTTGCTGCAAAAAATTGTTTGTAGTAAAATTTTTGAGTGCTGTGTTTGAAAAGAAAACAACTTAAAATTAGTATCAGCATTGGTATCATAATACAAGGAAAACTTATCCATGACTCGTTTCATTCAAGTTACTATAGTTACCATAGGGAAATAGGAGCTAATTACTACATATATTATTTGTCAATTACTTTGAAAACATACGTAACGCTTACTCAGTATGGAGCATTACATAAGCACAAACTCTAAAGCTCACTAATAAGTATTTATAATGATCAGCATTTAGAAAGCATTCCATACTCGTAATACAACAAATTTTATTTATCTTTTTTATTTTAATGATTACCTTTATTATTATTATTATTATAGCTATAGTCATTTCTATGAAAAAGGCTTATCTAAAGCATGAGGATCGCACAGAATATTTAAGCAGAGCAGCAGAAGTGCTACACACGACCTCGGGGGTACGATAAGTTATCAGGAGCTGAGGTGCGGGTTGAAGACGTGTACAAACTACTGCCCCCCACGCTATCAAACAATAAGGCAGACTACACACTTCATTTGCAGACCACAGCTTTGATCTGATACGCAGAGTAATGGGAGCTGTAGCTGCGCCTAGGGCAGATCTCGTGAGAGATAGCAAGTGTTGAAGTACTTGCGGGGGTCATATAAGGCGGCCATTGAGCTGGAGCACGTACGTTCTGTTGGGTTATCCATAGGCAAGTATTTAGTGAAGGTCTAGCTAGAGACGAATTCTTGATGTACGGAAAGTATGAGAAATATAGGAATTGTACGATAAAATGAACACAAGTTGATGGGAAATGTGAACATTTTAATTGAAGATCTAGCAGAAGACAAACTTTTTTTATCATAGAGTACAATCAGTACAGGAATTACCAGGCGAATAAACTGGTGACTGTTATTGGGACATCGACAATTCAGTGCAGATCTAGCTAAAGAAGCTAAAGATCGGAAAAATAGCAAATATTATCATTTACATAAAAAAAAACATTTTCTCATGACTAGGCAGATACTCAATTAATGAGCGGTGACTTGAAAAGGATATTCCAAAAGTATGATAAACACAGGGATTGTAGGATGAAGCTTGCACGTGGTGTTGAAACATGGTCAGCTATTCAGCAAAATTGTAATTTGCAATTACTCAAAGGCTCTTGGCATCAAAAATATTTATCAAAACTTAATTTGTATTATGAAACTAACGTGTTTCCTTGAGTCTTGGCAGACTTATGCAGACAGTTTGGTTGGAAGGAAGGAAAGATATAGGAGGGAAAAATAATACGTTAATGCATTTCAAGAAGGTCGACAGAGAACTCAAAACACGTTCTTGAGACATGGACAGGAACGTTATGCACAGTGAAGCCATAATCTTAAAAATCAAGAAAAATCGATTTTATAGTAAAACTTCGACTCCTGTTGGGAAGACATGGCTAGTGGTTAGTAAAGCCTTAGTAAGAGATGCATTCAAGGTACGAGAAAATACACAGTAAATATCATATAAGCACTCTCAAAGAAAATTGGGACATTCTGTGAAGAACTTGACTCTGTACTTCTACTGGTTTTCCATATCAAAGCTTGTTAAACTGCCAGAAAGGAAAAAGAGGGTCCTGAAGACATTTGCCTTGTCAGCAAGAATTTAAGAAATCAATTGGAAATTAGAGCACTTGGATGGGGCATACATCCACTGAGCAAGTCAACGGTAATGAAAAATTCAATTTGTTTCTGACACTAAGGTTTCCTTTGCATCAACACCAAAATCTGATCATTTGTGCCTTTTGACAGTAATAACAGCTTCTGTAATTTTCTTGAAGTTCTGTTCATAATGTTTTCAGTTATGCTGCTAACAAAAATTCTGACAAATATTAGTTAAACAGATAAACAAAACATTGCCAGAGCATAATCATTTATTTCTTTCAACATTACTAACAATTCCTGTGAATTTCATAAAGATTCTTTCATAACTTTTTTGAGTTATTTTGCCAACAATCATAAAGTCAAACTCAGAACAATCAAACGAACTGACAAATCGACGCTAAAATTTGGTCATCTACTTTTCGTAATGTACCTAACAAGCCATGCAAATTTCATACAATTCTTTCTATAACTTTTTGAGTTATAGCATTAAGAAAATGAGATAGACAAACAAACACACAAACGGATGAACGCATCTTCACCAAAGTTAATCATTTGTTCCTTTTAACATACCAGACAATCCTTGTAAATTTCATTGCGAGCCGTTAATAACTTTTAAGTTTTCTTGGGGACAGACAGATAGAGAAACGTACAAGGAGACAGACAGACAAACAAACAAATTCGACGAAAACGTAACCTCCTTAACGGATGTAATAATATAGAATGATTCATGCAGTTATTCAGGGTAAATTGTCAAGACAATCTTCTGGGTTAGTAACATAATATCTCAACCAAAAGTTTGACATTATATTATCACCGAAAAAGGGAAGTAATTTTCTTTCAAGTGGTCTCGAGGTTTAGCTCTCTGGCTACTACTAAACGCATTTCAAAAACAAATACTTCTTATATTATTGCACAACAGACTTCTTATTCTTACAATTAAGCCTTTCCACTCTGATATTGACATTTCAGGTTAAGTCAACGTGTTACAGTCACCTCAAATCGATATTTAAATTACTTGAATGGAGCCTTACAGCCTTGCACAAGACCGTTTTCAACGGGAATGAACGTCAGTAATGACCAAAAAAGCTTTCTAAATAGCAGTTTACAATAAAAAATCCCGGATATTTTTACATCTTTAGGCTGCTCATGTTCAAGCGTTATGCATATTTTGAGTTACTTGCCATAATGTACAGCGTTGTTTAGGGCAAATTAAGTAATGTACAGTGGCAGTGACGCCTGTACACTGTACAGTCACAACGTATGGTAGCGCATAAACGCTCCTCTGGTCATAGAAAGAGCTACGAACAAGAAGAAATATGCAAAGGCGCCAAATTGTCCTTTTGCAATGAATTCAATACTCTACATGAGAACAGAAATTTATAACTTTCTCCTTGTAATATAACTTTTCAAGTCTTGTTCGTTGGCCTTCTGAAATATGATAAAAGTGATTATGATTAACGAGGATAATAATATTTCTTGCCAGTTCCAAAGTACAGTACTCGATGCAAAGACTTGCAGTGCACATTTTCAGGAGACTCGGCCACGTGATGCTGGCTTTAGCTTTATATAGTTACTGCACTTTTGTTAGTCTCTATTTTTTACCTTAATGGGCTAAATAATTGACATGTCACTGACTTGCAAAATACTAAACCTCACCGAAAGTGATGGGCCAAAGCGGTACTGAGGTATTTTGCAAGAACGTTGAATTAAACAAAGCACTTTCGTCTTCCATATCGTGGTGTCATTGTCCAAGCTCTCTCAGTGTCGCTGAATCGCTCTATGAACTAGTTATCAAAAAACAATCATTGATAAAGTACACTTGATTTTTTAAGATCTGTTTTGTAAAATTAATGGCCACTGTCCACTTCTCTGAAATACACAGATTTCCATGTGGTTTAGTTGAGTACTTACGATAGCACCAAAGGTCCCGCCTAAGCTCCTTACGAGTAGACTCATTAACAAAATTGCAGAGGAATTATCTGATGGAAAAGCAAGGCTAAAATTTGGAACCGCCACATGTTTGCAAACAACTCCGTCAATGTTTCATTCGTCCACATTTAGTTGTAAGCAAAGCCATAACATGACCTTTTTCTACGCACTGCAAAGTGCTGTATTAATGTATCCCAGAGCTGTCTTGGAAGTTAATAATATATTTGGAAATGGGCATCTGCACTAATACAGGTTCTAATCCAGGACCAAAACCTTCGCTGGAAGCATGTCTTCGAAGACTCCAGCACTTGTGTATTCTCACCTCAGATAATTTTACCACTGAATATAGTTTACTAAGCACCAAATCCATAATAATAATTTGGTTTTTTCGCCCAAGACACTTGCTACGAAAAGAGTTGTTGCAAGAAGATGCTAGTATCAAGAACAGTTGCAGCCCTTGTAATTCAACTCCTTCGAAATAGCTGACCAAGTAAAGTTTAAACTTTCTTATTAAACGCAGGTTACAGTCCCTATCCCTGACGCATGCCTGAAATACGGTATGGTAGCTACTTGAAGATGCAAAGCCACATATCTCTCCGGAAATAATTGCGTGCCGTTCTGAGCCCATCGTAGAATATTTTCTGTCATACATAATATGAGCAGCTTGGAGGCTGTTGTCACCGAACGGCTTCGCAAATAGTACTTAGAATACTAATATTTTCTGCTGTACAGAGCCCATGTCACTGGCAGATTTTTTTTTTTAATGGCGATTGAGTCCAGTTTAGAGAGTCTGTCACCAGGACGTTTCAATAGTCTTAAGACTCCAGCGTTAAGCACAGCTTAGAGTCCGCATCAGAGATAAGCCTCTCTATACGGCGGATTTAATTCACAGGTAGAGAATCCACATCACCGAGACGTTTCAGTAAAAATTAAGTCTCTAAAGGCCTCAGACGATAACTGCAATGCAGAGTCCGACTAACATTCAGCTTACTGACTGCCTCACCTCAGCCTCCACGTCGGCTGACCGTGTCCGAGCTTTCGCCCCATTCTGACTTGCAGATTAGCTTCTCAAACCAGCTTCCGCCCGCTCTGAAAAAGTGTCCCCGGCGTCTTCAAACAAGTGCAGGCGTGCACAGGGTCTCCTTCTCTCTCTTTCTCTCTCCGGGACCAAATGTTTTGCAAATGCAGGACCCTGGGTTGATTCTTGAGAGGACAGTCGTGTTTCATTCATGTGAATGCATACATACCAGATTGCAGTCGAGTTCAGGTCAAACTGAATCTGCAAGTCTGAAAGCGCTATTCAAGTGCATTGTCCTCAGCTCAGACGCGTAGAAAACATCAAAGAAGAACACAGCTTAGTAAACATTGAACAAAATACCCGTGTAGGAGCTTAAAATACATGCAGGAGTCTTGCTCGATGAATAAAAAGTGGCTTTTAAATTCTTCTGTTTGGTACATGTGTAGTGGGTATTACATGGAAAGTATTTACAGAAGAATAATTAGTCTTCACGTCAGTCAAACCATTTATAGCAATCCATACCTGTGCTTAAAAAAGTGCAAGAGTAAATAATTGTCATAAAAAATGTGCGTCTTCAGTTTTTTCCTTTTTCAATTGTTATTTAAGACGAATTCGGGACCCGCATCAGTAAATGACGACGCAAAATACTGGGCTGCTCCGCTATGGCTGTCATGGCAAGCCGAATTCTGTAGCAATTTCATTTCAAAAACTCATATATAGGTCATTACAGAGCCTGCCAGTTAGCTGTAGTTGAACGAGCTCAAATATATTCATATGTTATTTGACAATATGCTGAAATATTGCAACGTAGTAAAAATTTTCTAAAAAATTCCAAGATATTTTACTCAATGTCATTCATTATTCCTATTCGGGCTGTACCTTGGTGTTTCAGGTTAATGCATATTATAATTTTCTGCATAAATTAAAAAAATTGCTGATAGTACTTAATAGCTTAATATCAACACTGCACTGCAGATTGTTAGAACAGCGTCAGTGCAAATTTAAACATGTCAATAAAGTTGCAAATTGAAAAAATATTTTTTTTATAAAATCAAAGATATTGAGAAAAAAAATGGTTAAATTTTTAGAATTTGACTGTCGAACCTTCCTGATTTTCTCTTTCCTCTTCCCCTTTTGATTATTCAGAGAACATTGGAAAATTTCACATCGAAATTTGACGAAGGCTTCAGATCACGCAACCAAAAGGTTCAGGAATAAACTAAATTCAGGTCTGAACGCAGACGGTATTGGGCTGCTGCATAAATCATTTCTTACAAGGCTCCATCGGCCAGAGAATAAACTTAGACGAATTCATTGCAGCGCCATATTCTAGTCGAATATTTTTGCTTCTTGTTTCTGGAATATAAAGCCAAAATCCTTTTATCTTGCTGCAAGAGACTGAAATTGTTGATACCGGCGTCAAGAGATTTTCTGAAACTAGCTATTCACACAATGGAAATTTGATTTGTCTGCATTATGGGTCAACGAAGAACCAGGTTCAGCGAGGATTGATGGTTCGAGTGGTTTGGGGTTGATGGTTCGAGTGCAGCATAGATTGATGGTTCCAGTGTTTTGGGATTGGTAATTGAAGTGAAGTATGGATTGCATGGATTGATAGTGTGCATTGGGTTTGATGATGGAAGTTTAGGGTGGATTGATGGGTGGAGTTCAGCGTAGATTGAAGATGGCGCACAGTAGTAACCGTAAAATACCGTCGCTTATCAGAATACTTTCAGATTGAATTAACAGTTTCTGTTTCATTTGTTGAAAGCTGTCTGCATCTCTTTGAGTGTAACAACAAACTTCGCTTATTGCAGTTAGAGGAATTCGATTAACTGCTACATTTGTATTTGACAAATTTGTTTTAGTAAAATTTTATTTTCAAGCCTGTTAGAAGCATAAAAATGCAAAATGATCGTTGTCACATTCAAGATGGATTCGTGCAGCAATGCTTACCCTTTACCAGGCAAGTGACCACAAATAGTCACTTCCATAATACTATTCCTACTAGGGTGCTTTTTGGCCGCTCGGTAAGGGTTAAGGGCACATGTACCTCAGTAGAGGGTGCTATTCACTTACAGTGCATTAGAGTTATGAACACCCTACTTTGGCTCCTAACGATATTATTTTATTCGTGTAGTGTGTTAAATTGTTTTTAACTAATATATATATATTAATTTCATTGAAAATGTACCTTGTTTTGACGCAAATTTTTTTTACGCATCATAATCGAAAAACAATATTTGCATACGTACAGGCACTAGTACTATTTTGGAGTAATTGGAAAACTAATGGAAAATAACCCAAGAGATATTTCGCATGAATATTAAGTTTTTCTTAGAAAATAGACCACGAGCAAGCTTGCTTAAAGATAAAAAATTTTGAGATACTAAGCAACGATATAATTTGGGGATGTCTGGAATCTCGACAGAATAGAACACAATACGTATACTAAGGACTCTCTCTCTTGCACTGGATCAAGATATACCTCGTGAATGTCCAAGGTCTCTACAAAATACACAACAATGTATTTCAGGACCGTACGTTCCGAGGTGAAGGAAGGAATTTCGCACTTCAAATTTGTATTTCACCCAAAAGCATCCATTTTGCAGCATCCACATTTGGAGAGCAGGCTCGAACTTCATTGCCTGGTGAGCCAAGGCTCTGAGCGGCACAATACAACCCTGTGACCGTTCTCCTCACAAAGGCATTTAGAATGTGTGCCTGTAATGCACTCCTCGATGGCTACATTATGTTGCTCCCGAGCCTTGCTGCACTTAGTGAAGAAATGCATTCCAGTCCTTCAAAAGCCCACGGGGGTGGAGGTTGAGCCAGCTACTGGAAGTGGAGCATAGGAAAGTATGTCTCTCGAGAGGTTTCCCCTGTACCGTGTTATGGGCTGCACAATAATTCTTGGTTCACTTAGAATATTTAAAGTACTCTCAACTTCTCTGCAGAGACGCGGTATGCTGTATAACATATATAATACAGTTATAAATAAATACAGTTCATTTGATATGATTACTGTAAATATAAACAGAAAAAAATACATTCGGAACTTGCAGAATAGTGCTGATATCCGGTTCGAAAACGCTTTTCCTGTATTACGGTTAACAGATAGTTTAGAGCGCATAACGTGTGCCCGACAGCATGTCGCTGTGGATCAGTATGTATATTATGAATATTGTTCTCACATAGCATCGAAAGCGACCCTAAAAGTGAACACATCACTAAGTACCTACATAATAACTGTTATGTTAAAACTGTTAAGACGTGGAAATTTCAGTTGCTAGCCAAACTAGCAAAAAGGTGTCTTTAGATTTTTATGGATTTTTATCAGGGGGAATCAAATACACAGCACATCTTTAACTCTTCTACCGCAACATAGGCAGCAGGACAATTTATATGATTTGACAGAACGTCAAATTCATGTAGATATTTCAAAATTATAAGGAGCTGCCTACTAATCAGTGCACTGAAAATAGATCAATGTGTTTTATGTATTTATTTGCGAGTCAATCAATTAAACTGCGACTAGAGGAATAGATTACAGCATTCCTTTGCCAACGCCTACCATACTATATGGTATATGGCTTATATATAATTTACATATATTTATCGCGTATCCACCCTCCAGCAAAAAGCATGACAAGTGAAAGGTAAATTTTCCACGAATTTAGCATGCACCAGCTGGCTGGACATGAACAGTCAGGGATTTTAAAGTTAAACTACAGAAAATATTTACTAGGCCTTCACGCAAGTAGTGCAGCGTATCTTGGCTGGGCTTTAGCCCAGGATGCATTTACTGCACAGAGTTTCTTTGCACTGTTTCTTTGCAACTGGTTCTAGCCATGGCAGAATATAAGACACAAGTATGAATAATGCAGTGTGCTGATGAAAAAATTCTTTGCTGTCACTTTTGACAGCCTAGTTCACTAGCTTATGTATGGAAAAGTTGTACGGAAATTCTGCGGAGCAGGTTCCAGAACCGCTACCCTGGAGCGGTAAGTAAGAGAAACAAAGTTGAAAACAAAGTTGATCAGATTTTTATGTCCATTGATGCCAAGCCCCACTGAAGCTGGGAGTATTTACCATGTTTCATCGGAAATTTTTCATAATTTTTCCAAGGTCTAGCCGCCTCGCTTCAAATCAGAGTCCTGAAGAATGGTCTCATTGCGACAGTGTTGCCATCTGCAGCGGCGACCATCCGTCAAGTGACACTCTCTCTAGCGACAATCCCGCTAAAAGCAGAGCTGAGGAGAGTGCTTTGTCTGTGGTAAATTTAATGCTATGGGACAGGGTAGAATAAGCTAGCCGTGACGCAGTCATTTGTAACGACTGTAGCATGTAGGGGGGCGATGCCTCCCTCTTCTCCCTGCAATATACGAGCCGAGTCAGAGCAGCTCGATCGTGTTTTGGCTAATTCTTGGCATCGCGTGCGCCAGCGGCTCCCCTAAAGTACAGGTCGGAACCCTGCAGTGTTGACCTCGCGATGGGAATTATGCAGCCTTCGTGCTGGCACGGATATCAGCTACAGGGGTGGGCTGAAAAGTGCGTAACGCTGTGCTTATATGATTCCTTCGGTAAAGTCAGTTTAGACTTTAGTCTTATCATTCGCGAGTGAAGCAAAGAGCGGTGATAATGTTTTCGTTGAAGATTTAAGTATATTATAACAACCTGCCAAGGAGGTTATGTTTTTGTCGTGTTTGTCTTTCTGTCCCTTTGCCTCTTTGTCTGTTATTCCGTTTGTCACCAAGATTACTCAAAACGTTATGTACAGGGATTGTTAGGCATGATAACAGTAACAGATGATTAAAGTTTGGTGAAAACCCTTTCATTAGTTTGTCTGCCTAGTTTTTTTCCTAAGGCCATAACTTAAAAACTTACTGACAGGTTTTCATGAAACTTACACGGGTTGTCAGGTATATTACGAAAGTAAATGACCTAATATAGAGATGATCTGTTTGTTCGATTGTTAGTCGCTGTATTTGATTTTATGCTTGTTAGCACAATAACTCAAAACGTTATGGATGGATCTTTTTGAAATTTTCAGGAATTGTTAGTATTGTTAAAAGACTTGAATGATTGAATTTTGGTGATGTTCGGTTAACTGTTTGCGGGTGTGATATTTTGTTTGTCATAATATTTTTTAGCAGCATAACTCAGAACGAATCTTCAAGAAAATTAAAGAAACAGTTAATACTGTCAAAAGGCACAAATGATCATATTTTGGAGTTGCTACAATAAAAATCATGGTTTCAGAACCAATTTAAATTTTTCGTTACCGTTGTCTTGATTGGGGATGTATGCGCTCTCAGAGAGTGCTCTGGTTTGAACTACGTTCATACTGCACATCATTCTGATGCAGTGCTACACTTGCTTAAACAATACAAAAGTGCACTATTTTGGCAGGTGTGGTGTCACTTGACATGTATATATATACGACTAGATATCAGAAACGCTCATTGCAAGACACACATGCTAAACAAACTAACTTGACGAGTACCAGATGTTTGAGCACATGTGCTGGTGTACTCATAAGTTGTATTAGTAGCGACACCACGAAACGATTGGATTTTTTGAAGTATAAGCGTAGGGCAAAAGACTACACCATGCTTTGGGTATAGGACGAGAAGGGGCCTAGTCCAAGGCCACCTAGAAAACATTGTCTAGGTGGCATTGCCTAGTCACGATCCGAACAGAGCAAACGATGCCTAGTTACTAGTGGCATTAGTCAGGTTGGGTTGAACGTACATGGGCAGCAATGATATCTTATAACCAGGCATCAAGTTCATATTATTACTAGACTAGAGCACTCTGAGAGCGCATACCTCCGCCAAGCAAGGCAACTGTAACTAAAACTTCAAATTGGTGCTGAGACCAAATTTTTTTTATATCAACACCAAAGTTTAATCATTTGTACGTTTTGAAATGGTAAACACCTTCTGTAATTTTCTTGAAGATCCATGCATAAATTTTTGAGTTACGCTGCTAACAAGTATTATGACAAACGTAAGTCAAACATACAAACGAACCAGCCGATCTGCACCAAAATTTAATCATTTATGTCTTCTAACATTACTAACAATTCTTGTAAATTTCATAGCGATCCATTTGGAATTTTTGAGTTATTGCGCACAAGCACAAAGTCAAACAAACGAAAGAACAAATAGATCATCACAAAAATTTGATCATTTGCTCTTCGAAATAAACCTACAATGTCATATAAATTTCATGAAAATCCGTTCATAACTTTTTGAGTTATGGCAGTGACAAAAATGAGGCAGATCAACAAATAAACAAACGGATGGACGGATTTTCATCAAAAGTTAATTATCTGTTTCTCATAACATACTTAACAATCCCTGTAAATTTCATTTAAATCCGTTCATAGCCTTTCGAGTCTGCCTGATAACAGACAAAATAACAGACAAACAGCCTAACAGACAGACAGACAAACCCGACGAAAACATAGCCTTATTGGCGGAGGTAATTAGATGAGATTATATTGCTGACAGTAGACGGACTCACGGCCCTTTGCCAGAAAGCCCCCGGGACTTACGCCTCGGCCCTCTATGAGCTATTGCCATTAGGTCAGTGTCATCTAGATGACTGAGGAAACGAAAAAAGAAAATAAAGACCTCAGCGAAAGAGACGATCTTGAAAACACGATATATTGCTACCAATCCGCATAGCTTGGAAGCATTAAGTTAGTTGGGGCTGGAAAGTACAGGTCATGGATTAAGGTGGCCTCCGAAGCTTTGCTCGTTAAGATTTTGTGACTTCTGGAGAAGGTGTTCGTAGCTGTGGATAGTGTTTATTGCAATGTTCACTAGCATTATTGAAATATACCTCGCATGGGTATTAAGAGGCACAATATATACCCAAATGAAGTAGTTACGGGAGAAATTAAAACTAAGGCAATTATCTAATAGTAAATATATTGTCGACAGATGATATCAAATATCAAGTTCACTACCGAAAACCAGTCTGATGACTCGTTAGCCTTTCTAGACGTTCTAACAACCAACCAAACTCAACGCTTGTCACTGGGGTTTACAGAAAACCAACGTTCTCAGGCCTCGGGACAAGTTTTTTTCAGTCACTGCTACGATCAATTTAAAATCAATGCAATAAAAACTTTACTATTTCGGGCATACCATTTGTCCACCTTCTACCTTATCTTTTCAAACGAAGTTGACTTTCTTTAAAAATAGCGGTTCTCCGCACTATCTTCTGGACCACAACTGCAAATTCTTCCTAGACAAGCTGTTCGATCCCAGCATTAGCAAACCTTCCGTCCGTGAATAAAACTTCTTGCACTCGCTTCCGTACTACAACAAAGCCTCTGTTAGTGCAGTAAACACATTGAAAACGCTCCTCTCTGAAGCCTACCCTCATATAAACTTCAGATTTTCATACAAAAACACATTTACCATAAGGTCCGACTTTAAATTTAAAGACAAACCCCCAAACCACTTCTATCAAGTGTTATGTACTACTTCAAATGCAGACGATGCAATGCCTCGTACATCGGTAGCACTGGACAACATTTCAAAGCCCTCATTGATCAACATTTAGGCGTATCCAGCCGAGCCGGTTTACTACTTACAAAACCTTCACATTCAGCTCCCCTCCTACATGCTGAGCAAAACAACCATCCAATTAGCAAGAATGACTTCTCAATCATTGACTCTTCCATTCCAAGCGAACTCACAACATTAGAATCCCTCTACATCGACAGAACTAGACCCAGCCTCAACATTATGATCTCAGCTGTAACGCTACACATATCCCTCGACTAGCTCCACATCTGCCGATTGTATACTTGTTACACTAGCTTTTTTTTTTATCTGAAATATCAATACCAATAGATACGCTAGTTGCGTACCACACAACGCGTCTGTAAACATACTATATTTCCTTTGCTGTGTAATTTCGCGCTGTAA
>LQNS02000154.1:1110844-1143849 GCA_001587735.2 Parhyale hawaiensis | reverse complement strand
ATGGAACACCAGCTTCCAGGGCTCCATTCGCCAACGCTCCCCCCACCCCCTCCACACCGGTCCCCATGGGTGCTGTTCACCAGCCTCTCATTAATCTCTTTTGTTTGCCAAGGTTTTTAAGGGTCGAGTTTTGCGAGCGTGTCCTCTTTTTGCTGTTCTGACCGTTATAATTTCTCCCGTGTTTTAGTTCCAGGAGTCAAAACAATCAGCGAGTGAGATTTGGCTCATACGTGATTCTAAGCCCATGCGGCTATTGTAGCCCTCGGATGATAGGCCTATGTGGTAACTGTAATAGCCGAATGATAGGCCTATGCAGTAACTGTAGCACTAGGATGATGACCCTATGTGGTAACTGTAACATTCAAATAGTAGGCCCCTGCAGCAATTAGCATTCAGATAATACGCCTATGTGGTAACTATATCACACGGAGGATCTGCTAATGCAGTAGCTGTTTCATTCGGATGATAGGTTCATGCAGTCAATGTAGCACTCGGATGATAGGCCCTATGTGTGACACTCACACAATGGCATCTAACTAATCTTTTGATGACATTAGTCCTAGCTCGAAGTGGTTCATTGCACTTAAGTTAAAAATATCAGCGAAGTTATATCTTATGTCCAACTTTTTGCCTCTGTAAGTGGCACTTGTGAAGCTACTAGACACCTTAGCTAGTTATAAGCTCTTCGCTTCAAATTAAGATTAACAATCATATATATATTGTTCATCGCGATGTCAAAATTATGCGCTGTATCTTTTTGCACCATTTTTAATTCATCGAATAGTAACCTGCCTCACCGTTGCGCTTTCGTTGGACATAAAGTTTGTATAGACTTTAGATCAAACTCCTAATGGGTAACATCACCAACAAACAAAATTTATATACTTCAGTACAGTAATAATGCATGCCAATTCTTTTTTTCCCATCTGTACTCGCTTCTCTCATCTTCATACGCAGTGAGTTGCTGTCACAGTCATGGCCACACGCAGTGGTGAAGTGCATGTGCAACGGTTCCCGTATGTCAGAAATGACCCCATATACAACAGATATATTGTAGATTATGCTTTGTTTTACCCTCTAAATTAACTAAAGCTACTGGCTGGCGTCTGTAGCCCGTGCTGACGCACTTCATTTTCTGTGGTCAGCAGAAACTGTAGAGAATGGGCACAAATTGCACAAGGGAATGTGTGAAGGTGTCAATATGCTAACAGGTAAAACGCAGTCCACTGCGAGAGAATAAAATGTCAAATTAATTTTTTAAAATAAAACTTCATCTTAGCAAATTGGGATGATTATCGTGAGCCTGTTGAGTTTCCTGTTAACTGTTCAACGATTCCTAAATTTTTTCAGTATCCATAAGCTGAAGGATGGGAATTCAAACAAAATTTGGTGTCCTGATTGTTTTCGTCGTGTACAGAACACACACTGAAGCAGATAGGAATTATGTCTCCATTTAGGCCACAATCAGCGGCCTTCTATAATGCATGTACAGCCATAGGCTGCATTTGTATAAAATTTACGCCAGCGCCTTCCCTCGTGTTCCAAAACCGATATCAGCGTTCATCATATACGAGCGCCCTGGGCAGTATCAGATGACTTTCACAACATAGGAGTTGCCTCATCCATGCTGTAATATTTCTCAATGTTGCCGTTCTTCAGTTACAAAATACCGCGAGTTGAAAAGATAAATAATAAAAACTTTGATGTGAGATCAATCTACCACTATTCACTAAACTGCATCAGCAGCTCGGTCAATGCACTGAAGTGCATGAGAATGTGGGTCGATGGTACATATACCACACACTCAGACACTGGGATCTACACGGTTCCGACTTGGTGGAAATAGATACTGTATAAGTATGGAGGTTTTGAAAATAGATTTCACAGTTGATGTGTTAGCGCATAAGTCTTAAATTTTAATTTAGATGAAGAACATGCACATTTTCTACATTTGAAGAGTTTTAGAAATCACCTATTGTTGTAACGTGACTCTGAAAGTTCATGATCCCCTTAAATTTGAACATTATGAAAATATTGCATTCTGCTGAATGGCAGAATTTCAGTGGGAAGGGGAGACGTGTCATAGTCGACACAAAACACAGAACTTGATAAGATAATGATTTCTAAATAAAAATATTTTCTAATGTCGTTTCGATCATTAACAAAAAAAATTGTCATGGTCGCGGAGCTTATTCCCACGTCCCCGATATCAGATGCCGGGGACGTGAGAATAAGCTATGCGACCATGACAGACTTAATATTAATGATCCCGGAAATGCAATTAGTTTAAGTGTCTTTCAATTCTACCTCAAATCGTTTACGTTTAACCTAAATTGTCGGTTCGCTGTAAAGGACTGCGCAGACAATTACCTCCTCTCTCTTCACCCTTTAATAGCTTTGACTCGAGCGTGTAACAAGCACAGGGCGACACCACACCTACAAGGTACCGATATTAACCTAATAAAAAATTTCAAACGCAATAGTAGGCCTGCCAGAGTAATTAAATTTATAATATAAGGTGGAGGCAAGTATAGATTAATAAATTCAGCTCTTAAAATCCATCCTTATATAGTAAAACGCTTCGTGTATTTATTTCGTGTCCGCTCTTAAGAAAATAGGCGAAAAATATGCCAGGTTGTAGACTTTGTAATCGAGCTACGTTTTTGCAGAAGATGGTGAAGCCCTATATCTGAATGCGCTTCGTTTTTGAAACACTTCTTCAAATCGGAACTATATATATGCAGCTTCTGGAGTCCGATTCTGTACCTTTTTCCTCTCAGGTCACGAGAGATGGTCAACGGAGCACTCACGAGAATTAGTTCACAGGCAGTAGACAAGTAATTCTCCTAGCTTACTGTCTTTTTCTCAGAGAGCAGATTTCGCTTCAAAGGCTAAAATTTCAGCCCTTCAGTGAAGCAGATATTTGAGCATGGAAGGCAGTGTCAAGAATATGAAGCACTAACATTGCATATAAGCCGACTGGAAGGGCATTGAAGTTTAAGGTAGTGGTTTACTTAAGATTTTGCTTTGAAAGACGCGCGTTAAATTAAGAAAGAGGATAGGGAACGTAAAAGAAGAATGAGACTACTACAGTCTCAAAAACGAAGACGTGCTAGCAATGAAGCATTTATGCGATACAGTCAGAAGAAGACTTGAAGCAGAAAGATTACAGAAGGGAAGAAGAGCTGCTAATAAACGTGAGCGGGAAGATATGGAAGCAGTAAGTCAGAGAAGAGCGGAAATATATCGATTATTGCGTGAATTTTTTCACGCACGGGTTCACCGGTAGCTCTATAAAGATTTTTACCCTAGGGAACACCCGCTTCAGAGCCAAGGAGTGCGCGGGCATTGATTGAGAGGGCAATCGTAAAGTGACGGGCGCAGCGTATACTTCCGCAGCCCGTGGCTGTATGGCCTATATTATACTAGGCCGCTGTTTATGGCCTAAGCGGAGACATAATTTCTACCTCCTTCAGTGTGTGTTCTATATGCTGCGAAAATAATAAAGAAACGAAGCTTCATTTAAATCCAACCCTTCAGCTTTTGGATAAATAAAACAAATTAGGAATCGTTGAGCACTTAACAGAAAAATCTACGGGCTCACGGCATGATACATAGAGCGTTCTGTCCTTATAACTACTCTGTTGTCCGTACTATCTGCATCTCCACCACCTACTTATAGTTGATCACTCGACCTCCTCAATTCTTACCAACGAGTTGTACCACTCCTACCTCCTCCGTAATTACATGCTGTTCCATTTCAGCTTCCCATTCTACTTATGTTATTTTCTAATGTGCTGCCTATTCTACCACCTTACTTCGCTATCATTTCCTGCCCTACCACCTCAGCAAGAACTTACGCTACCACCTTGTCTACTCTGCCACCACGTGCTCTGTTACTCTGGACTATCCTGATTATACCAGTAACTTACTGTACTTTGCACCCTCGGCTCCGCTATTACCCCCTGTTCTGCAACTCCAAATTTTCATGCTAGCATCACCTACTTACTTTATCACCTTGCTTATTCTGCCACTACTTTTTCTACCACTCCAAACTCTCCTCCCCACACCACCTACTTAATTCACCACCCTGTCTCCAACTTCCCAATATCCTCTTCCATCACCTAGTTTACCAACCCAGTCTCACTTGCCCCTACCACCCACAAACTCCAACACCCAACCTACTCGACCAACTCTACTTCTCCCACCCCCAAAAACACCCACTACGCTCAGCAAGACTCAGGACCCCACGACCCAGGCACGCTGTTACTGGCCTTCGGAGTTCCATTAAGGCAATTAAATCGCAGAGCTGCTTCCTCCTGAGCGCTTTGTTGTCGGGCTCTGCCGTGGTCTGGTGCTTCTGGTGCTCTGATGCCGTGGTCCCTCTACATGGTTACCGTGACTGCAGTACGTGCTGGTAACTGTAACGTGGCCACTGCTGCCGTCACCGCTATTTCTGGTTGTAACTGCACAAAACTACAACCGCGACCACTACCGTAGAACTGCTGTACCTTCCGATGACGCTCCCTACCAACGCGAAAATTTGTAAACCTACCCTGTCCGTCACGTGCTGGTGGTCTCTTGGCACTTATGCTCACGGGTCACTAAACAAATAGTTTAATTGCTACAGCCTAAATATTCTGTTGTACTACACGCTACAATCCAAAATATATTATTAAAATGTAGACTTTTTTGTTTGTTTCATCAGCGAATGAGTTATCGGTTACGCCCCTTCCATCTAGCATAGGGATTCCCAGTGATAGTCATATGGACGCACGCACTTCATGTTGGTTCAAGCACGGACCTTTCACTGGTTCATGACGTATGAAGTTCCTATCATACAATGTGTTATTGCTACTTGCTGCAGGGGCGATGCAGATTAACCACTTATTTGAAGTTATTAAAGAGGAAATACTTGTGTTATAAAGTTCTTCTATCTATTTTTAATATAAATTCATTTAAAAGTTGATACAGTTACCACTTAATGCCATTGTTTTACCAAAGAAAACGTTAGTTATTTTAATATAATTACGTTCCCTCGCATAAGATTAATACAATTGGATATAAAGAATTTATAAAGGTAAGCAATAAATAAATTCACGGAAGTTAGATAGAATGGAAACCTAATAATAATAGAAATAACATCACACGGGTAATTATGCCATTGGCTCATTGTATTATGTTTCTGATTTTAATCTCTTGATTACATGACGCTATGAAATTGACTCTATAATTACATCTACATAAATAAATTGTACTCAGTCAGTACACAAAGCACTGAGTTGACGTCAGCTTAACGGCAGGAAGTCACTGTTTCAATTCATTTTTAGTGGAATGAGAAGGAAGCTGAAATTAGGAAATTACTGCTGCTCCAGGTGAATTATCATTGTTGTAGGTTCTAGTTTCACCTTCTTCGTCAATGTTCAGAGCTCAGAATTGAGCATGGCTATACAATGTGCGCAAATCATTATAGTTGCATTTATTGACCCGTGTATTTTTGTCATCAAAAATAAAACAGAATATCTTGAACAGGAGGGGAGAGAAATGACCGGTCGGAGATTCTCCTCCGTTTAAATGAAACGATCCAAACACAGTACCAGGATTTTTTAAGACTACAATCATCGATCAGATCATATGTTAGTGTAACCATTCGTACGCACAACGCACGTGTTTTACAGAGAAGAATTTAGAGGAAAAATAAAGTATATGAAAAGTAAATCAGAAATAGGAAGTTAGAAAAGAAGAAAAACACAATAAAGGTTGTCAGTAGAGATTGGAAAAGAAAAAACGTACAGTGGGCGCTAAAGAAATATGTCCCAAAGACTAAGCTGAGGCTTTAGTAGCTATAGCGTCTTTCTTCACGGTCATGTGTCTCCCGAAAAGATGTTAAGAAGGGCAGGCAATGAATTTCAAGATTAAATCCACGGTGATGGCAATGAATGTTTCATTTAGGTGAAAAGTTGAACTCCAGTCCATTATTAGGGCGTTGTGGATGCTTCCCGTATGATGACGGCCATGCCTTAAATCGTAGCTAAAGCGATAGTGCATCATTAAATAACAATATCTATTATGTAAATCTAGTAACATGCTGCGTTCTACAGTCTAATGGATGCTATGCAACGGCTAGCGCATCAATTGGAAAACAACTAACGAAATGTAAAACTCTAGTAAGGCTACAGCTGCACTCTATTTAGTAAATGACTAACAGCGGAGAGAAGCACTACAGCAACTGCTGCTCTCCAAGCAAAAACAAGAACTACTTTTCCAAACGAACTAGAGTCCTACAGGAAACTCACAGCCTGCAACTTAGTACAAGTTTCAGGACAAGAGTCTAAGGGGCACTAAAATGAAACGAAACAGACACTGCTCACAAGGTGTAGATACACCCACTTTGTTACTTATACAGCACTGCTTTCTCTTTGCCGCATCAAGAAAATTTGCGGGGGCCAAAGCAAAAATATATAATCTTTTTGCCTTTATATAAAAAAATGCCAGTCCAATGCTAATAATGAAAGTAACTTCAGGAGAACCGCAGTAGCGCTATAAAGAAACAAGCAGCAAAGGGTATACCTCTGTTGGCTTAAACACAGTACAAAGAACCAATAGCAAGAGAGTGAATGTGAACCCAAAATGTCTATGTACCTATATAAACAAAGGAACAAATGACTAATATGAGTTAATAGAACGCTTCCGTTGACTCGAGCACAAGAAGGCTATCCAATGGCGTGAATTAAAAGTAAGTCCAAGAAGTCTACACGGCCGGCAGCAAATGACTATTAAATTAATGGTAAAGGGAATGTTTCCGTTGGTTCGAGCACCAGGAGATGACAGAACAACGAACAGCGACTCTAAGCTAAGGTAGTATGTACGACTAAAACCAATAGACTAATAGAAATAAAGGGAACGCTTCTGTTGGTTCAAGGGCCAGAAAACGAGCCAATGGCGTAAAGTGAAAGTAAGCCCAGGAAGAGCCTTATCGCTGTGGCGTTTCCGTAGAGCGGCCATAAAAAGACCAAGATTGTGTAGTAGTCGTAAAAGACCCAACAGCTTCCCTCATAACGACTGCTCTGCAACTGTAATTAAAACTGCTGCGTGGCTGATGGCCGTAAAAGGGGCGGCTCCAGCAGCCCATCTTTTTCTCTCACTTTTTGCGGCTCTCAACATTGGACACTTCTATTTTTTCCCTTATGAAGCCTGCAGCCGCTGACCCGAACGAGGGTGGACTTGAATAGTGCAGGTGCAGGTTAAATTTTAAAGAGATTTTATCACCAAGATGAAACTTATTCACCGAGCTTCTGCACAGAGGGAAGACCATGACAACGTTTAGAGATACAGGTGGATTTTGTAGAGGACAGTACTAACATTAGCACTGCCAGTTTTCGTTTTATGCCAGGTTTGCATTAGCGATATAGCCCGAATAAGGTAACTTCGCTCGCGTCATATCTATATACATTGCATAGGGGAGGTTCCGTTCCATGAACCAATTGTTATCCTCCCCCCCCCCATCCTAAGTGTTAAATTTGGCATTTTTTTAAACAAGAATAGTACACTAAAGCAAAGCTAAAGCACAGCAGTAATGGAACATTATAACAATCTATATGGAACAGCATTGTGCACCGCTCCCCACACAGCCCATAGATCGCATAAGAGCGAAATTTTCTTGCATAAAGTGCATCTGTGATCGGAGTTGTTCATTCTCATACAAGTGCATTCACTTATAAAGAGAATCAGGTGTACGTATTCACTTTGTCAGTAAGCAGTAGGTTAACTACGACGGCTTATAAATTTCAATACCTCAACCCTGTAACATGTACGCGATTTTTCAAACTGTTGCCAAACCTATATATATATATATATATATATTTTATTCTTTTAACAGCTTTTAACAGCTGTTCATGCTACTGCAGTCGGTTACGATACTAACTAAATGATAATACAAGCGGTTTTTCAAACTATTGGCGAACATATATATATATATATTATTCATAGTGCTTTTTACAGCTATTCACGCTACTGCAGTTGGTTACGATACTAACTAAATGCTAACTAAATAAATTTACAACAGCAACTGTGACACGATCCAAATGATAGTCTTTTGCCCTGCGTTTGCACATCACAGTAGCCGAATTCGTTGTTGTGTTTGGTGAAACAACAAACACACGTCCATCGTTCTGAGTTTTTATCCTCTCGGTATTGGGAGAGATGTCCGAAGCGTTACAAACAACCCTTGTATAAATCAAGTGCTATGCCTTAACATTCGTAGCATGCGAAAAACTTTTGATCATCAGTTCCCTTTGTACTTGAGTTGAGCAGTATCGTTCCGGAAAACTATTGCGCCGTTCTTTTACAAGGTACCGTAATGTTCTTAATGCTGTGTTAAAGAAAGCGAAACAGGTTTACTATACTCAGAACACACAACAAAGTCTAATGATTCTAGGGAACTGTGGAGTATAGTAAATTCATTAGTATCTAAGAAGTTTTGTGAAAAAGCAAACTGAGATTGTAAAAATGGCTTTCCACTTTCAGGTAGGGATGCAGCTAATGAATTTAATGATTGTTTGTTTCTAATGCTCGTGACATCACAAGAGGCTGCCAGGTTGACAATGGTGATCCAACTTCTAGGATTACACCGTGCGAAGCATGTTGCCTCACTCCCACTACCACTAGCATTCATGAAGTTAAACAGACAATTCTAGCTAATAAAAATAAACGTTTGCACATAGATGAAACACAACCAAGAACTTTATATGCAGTTCTTGACTTTGTCGCACCTGTTTTATGTCATATTTTTAATACGTGTTTTTCTACTGGAATTATCCCGACATTTTAAAGCTGGCCCATTTTGTACCAATTTTTAAGGCTGGAGATACTAAATCTGTTTGTAATTACCGACCCATTTCAAGTTTACCCTTTATCAATAAAATACTCGAGAAAATTTCGCATAAGAGACTGTCTAACTTCTTGGAGAAATTTTCAATTATTTCTGACTATCAATTTGGATTTAGAGGAGGTACTATAGTACCTCTATGGCAGTGTTTTATTTGTTGCGAGATTTACTTAGAACTTACCATTGTAAACAGTAAACTGTCTGTCTCTTTTTAAACTTACGTAAAGGATTTAACTGCTTTGACCATTCCATTTTATTAGCAAAACTCGCTTGTTACAGGATTAGAGGTCAGTTGCTTTCCCTTATTACATCATATCTTTCAAATAAAAAACAATATATTCATCTCAATGATTTCAAGTCGACAACTAGTGCAATTACAACTGGAATACGACCGGGTTCCGTCTTTGGTTCACTTGCATTCAACATTTTTATTAATGACACTGCCAGTTCTTTTATTGTACGTTGTAAACTATTTACCGATGATGCGATTTTTTTTATGTTACTAGGAATACATATGCGGAAGCATGTGGATCGATATCAAGTTTAACCAATGCATTGAGTGAATGGCTTTTACGGAATAAACCTATGGCCCATACCGATAAAACTAAGTTGATGCTCGTTTCTCCAAGACCTGCACCTGAGCGAATTAGCATTACTTTTAATGGTTCAATATTGGAATAGGTTTCAGAGTTTAAATACTTGGTTTTGATTCTCGATAGTACATTTTCTTTTATCAAACACATTGACTATGTTTGCAACTGCCTGAGTAAATCTCGCGGTGTCTTACACGCGCTATTCAGTGTTTTACCAGTTAACGCCCTACGCACCTTGTTTTACTCGTTCTCGTATTCTAAGTAGGCATCTACCATTTTATTCTGGGGGGCTGTTCCGTTCACTAGAAAAAATAAAGTTGATTTAATTTTAAATAAAACGCTGCGTTCCATCTTCAGAGTAAAAACTGATACAAACAACGGGGCTCTAATGAGTAGTAGGTTAATGTATAAACGTACTGAAATTCTGAAATATAATGTTTGAAAAATTCATTCATTGAGCATTATACAAAGATCTAGCTTCTTCCAGGAAAGTATTGCACCACTCATTCCCAATCATTCATACCCAACACGACTTACTCTCAATCTACCAGCAGTCAGAGTGGATATTGAAATGGTAGGTCCTGTATTTCAGTCGGCAGAGTATTTTAATGAACTGCCTGCCAATTTTATAGAACCTTGTTCGAACTTCATACTGAAGAAAAACCTCAAAGCTGTTACTTTAAGCCAGTATTGATGATCTAAGCTCGTGTTTTTTTTTCGTGGTTTTTAATTTGTGTGTTTATTAGCCCTTTTATATAAGCTTGAGAAATAGGTTATACGTTTAGGCAGCACACTATATATATAAAGTGCAATTTCCTGCTGTATATCTATCTGCCCATTGTTTGTGTGCAAATAAAGGTGTAAAAGTGATATCCCGGCTAACGTTTCAACAAACATTTTGAGGGCAGAGCGAAACATTTGGATGCTTTGAGAAATTAGCGCAGTGTAAAAAATTATTGTGTGAACCTGACTTTACACACACACACACTGTTTTCACCCTACACCGTAACAAAAGGCAGTTCAGTCACATTTTGAACGCCACTGTGCCTTCGAAAATAATTGATGATTATCTGGCATGTACCTTGATGATACGTCGGACGAGGTCCAGGTGGCGTTATGCACGCCATCCATCTTGTGCAGAGGTGCAGTCCGTGACCAGCGGGATAGCTAACAGCGAGTTATCCCCACAGTTCACGTAGCCGCTTATACTAGATTTATCTGGCACTTTCAGTGAGCATGCGTCCAGTAAGTATTTAAATTTCGCAGTTTCTGTACCGGTGACATTTCGAATGTGTTGAATAATCTCGCTCCCCGGACCACGAAACTATTTGAATATTTTGTGGCTATCGCATCACCACCAGTTTTGATCGGAATTCGCACTTCACAAGTGCGACTAATACGGTCTGAGTGTCTGGCCTGGATTCCCCATTGACATTGACAGCAATTCCCTCCAGAATTTTGCAAGCATATATGATCGTCAAGCACTCGAATTTTCTTTGAATTGAGAACGTTTGAAGTTGAGCAAGTCTTTCATGATAGTTTAAATCTGGCATGCTCATGATTTTAGCAGTGAACGATCTCTGGATAGCCTCGAGGCGCTTTAAGCCTGTCCGTTTGCTTGGCATCCAAAGAGGTGAACATTATTCAATCCTCGGCAGTATCAGTTGTTTTCATAAGGCGTGCTTTGTGTCTGCCTCTCGTGAAGAGAAAGTTCGAAGCACCCATCCGCTCCACTTCTTGCCTGTGGTAACAACTCGAGCCACGTAATCTTCAAAAGTGATATTATCTTGCATTCTCACCCCAAGATCAATTAAAATTTACTTTCTCTCGTTTCGCTTCCATCTTTCCTTGCATAGAAAGTAGATTCAGCGAAGGAGAAGATAAAAAGCGTAGCATTTTCAAGTTTAAAACTAAGCAACTTCTAGTACAACGATAGCATACAGGTAACTTTCTTCAACCAATCCACATGACGATTCCTATTGGCAGATGGATGTATAAAATTGTGTAGAAGGCAAAGATATTAACATATAATATTGCCCCTACTACCACTACAGCATCACAAGCCAACTGTTTATTACACACCGCTAACGTACACGCAGAGGAGCGCATAGCCGTTCTCCGAACTTCCTTTTGGCTGTCATTTTTCACGAGAAATTTTACGTTTATGAAGAGCATCAAAAAGTTTCCGAAGGCGATTTCGACATCAAAAGTTACAATCTTTGAACTTTGCCGCTGCCACTGGCAAAACTTTATTAATAAAAGAACAACTCGGGGCCGTTTCTAGGCGAGGAGATATTGTATCTTCCTTATGAAACTTTCCTCTCTTTCAAAATACTAAGGTAAAGAATAATAGCAGAGGAGCGATTGAGTCAGTAATTGATATCGCTATCCCCCCAGGATATAATAAAACAAGCAATTTATTGTTCTCTGAATGCGATCGTTCGATTCAAAATCAATTGAGTAACCACTGGAGCGGCAACAGTGCTGCAAAAAAATGATTGTTATAAAAAATGCACAGCGGGATATTGTTTCTTTATTGAGAACAGTCTGATAATCCCTTAACAGTGATAATACCACGCTGACGCACGGCTATGGACGAGACTGGACGTCATTTACACAAAGCTGGATGGCTGATTGGACAAACCCTGTAACCCCATAAACTTCATGAACTTATTGAAAGTAAGGTTACTGCACTCTAATCACCCGGTTCAAAATTTAAGACAATTTTCCTATGTTAACCATTGCCGCCTCCTATAGACATCTAATCGATGCAGATAATTTCCTATAGGGATATGAGCAGTCACTTGGTCTGGCTATGCTACAGTAAATAAATTGATTAAGAATTAAATAACTAGCAGACAGTGAAGAAATAAAGACATGATATGTAAGTTAATTGCAGCAAAAGTTCAAATCGTTGGCCGAAAAACCGGAAAAACTTTTCAAGGTAGTTCTCACCCTCCAATGAGATCTGGGTACTATCCACCGATCGTGTGACGGCGTTCTTCGGATTCCCATTTCAACATCCAATTCGGAGCATACATTTGATAGCAACCCTAAAAATATTTAATTAGTAAATTTAATTATCACTTACGATAATTTATTTATGTTTACAGGATACGTTTCAATGTTGGGAAGGGGAAAAAGCGCACCCAAGTCTCTGTACTCGAGTGTTACAGGTCATAGCCATTAGGTGTCAGTGATTGGTTTGTCAAAGTCCAGTTGAGTTAAACTCAAAAGGCTAGACTTGCTCAGAACATCCTACAGGTACGTTAGCTCAGCAACGTTAAATCGTAATTGGGGTATTTTGCCAAGCGAAATCGAACCTTCAGAAGCCTCAAAGGTACTTGCTTAAGCTTTACGCATCAAATATGTTTCTATGGGTGAGAGCCGCTCACATACCCTGAAGTACTGGACCGTTCAATGCTGTTGGGAGTAATTTCACCCGTCAGTTGATGATACCAGCACTGCGTGATTTAGAATGTATTTTTAGACTTCATAACAATGTCTCAGGCTTCTCACATAAATAAAGAATAAAATGTTTGGTCTGTGGAATTTCCGCTGGTCCCCTGGCCGCTAATTGTATTAACGTTACAACAGGACTTACCATAATCAGTACTATTTAATAATTCACGTCGTGTTTTAATTTATTTATTTATATCTTTCCTGTCACGCTCTATGCGAATATGATAGGAGAAAATTCAGATTTCAAAATATAAAAATAAATGTGGGGTACCTTGCAATCCTTTTCTTCAGCAAAAAAAAATGTTGGGTACCTTGCAATCTTTTTCTTCAGTATTAGATAGAGGAAAAATAGAACTAATAAGATAGGAGAAAAGTCAGATTTCAAAGGCGAGAAAAAAAAGTTGGGTACCTTGGAATCTTTTTCTTCAGTATTAGCTAGGGGAAAAATGAGGAAGCCCAAAAGACGGCGAGGGTTTTGGTGAAGTGTTAATTTTTTGCCGTCATTTATAATGACGGCACGGGCCACTAGCACTCATAATAAATGTCACTGATAGGAGGGCGAAATTGGGCACTATAGGTTTGATTTGTCTAGAACTTCAGACTGTTTGACTGGTTTCGACCCTTTGAATCCAGCTTCAGAGGTTAACCCTTATTCGGTTACCCTTGAGACTTATAAAAAGTGAATCTCGTTTTTTAAAAAAGAATTATCATCAACCTTAAAAGTAATCGGGCGTAGATAAATAATCACAGACAAGCAATTCATCAATATTTCTACAAGAAATTTTAGCTAACAACAACGTCAGGGTCGTTACAAGTTTGTTTTCTTCAAGAGTTCGTAAACAATAGGCCAAATTTACATACTTAGCTCCAGCCGCTTGAAATTTTGTTTATCTGTTTAGTAAAATATGGCTGAGAGCTGGGATAAATCAAAATCATTAAGAAGGTATTGTAAATAATATTTTCCGACGGCATCATCCTGGGAGTCTGCAGTATTCTTAAAGACCTATAGAAAAAGTTTTCTTCGATACGATCTGAAACTTGCAAATTCATATTTCTAGTTTCTAAGAGTCAACATTTTAGCGTTATATGCACTTGCTTGGTTATAACCACATTATACTTGACTACGAAGCACACCCTACCACTAGTTGATAAAATATCGATCAAGCTTTTTCCAATCAACATAGCGACCTTAAATAAAACTAAGCTGTTCTTGGCTATTCAAGGAACGCAACTAATGGAAAGATACATGCATGAGCAGTGGTCAAATGGCATTGCAAGACTTATTTTTAATGACTTTTGGTCACTTTAGTGTCATAAAATACAATGATCATCGCCCGCAGTTGACCTTTGCTTATAAATGTATCTCTCTTTTTCTTCTGCTAATATTTCTTGCATCATGACGAACATATTTTTTTTTGTTTGAGATCACTATGTTAATTAGAAAACATTTTATTGAAATTTCATCTGTCAGCCATCGGACCTGCTTGGGAATTGAGTAGGCAGTGAAGTACACATCGTATATAGTCTGAACTTTAGGTTATCTGTGGGGACAACTTCCACAACATAAGATGTGGGAGCCTAACTAAAGGCGAGTTCACACGATAGCCAAACCAACGAGTTTCATCAGCTTCATATCTTAATGCGTTGCTGTGTCCCACACTTCTCTCGGTTACCCTCTCCTCCAAATTTGATGAGAGGACAAGTTTGTCAGTTTGTTTGTCAGTTGCTCAGCAAATGAATTTGACCGCTAGCAATTTGAACCTCTTTTGATAGACACACAGCTGTGTTTGAGAGGGCTCGAGCAAACGTTCGGATGATAAGCTGAGGAAACTCGTTCATTTAACTGTCGTGTGGTCCTGCCTATACTTAACCAAATGGTACCCAATCTGCGCCCTTATGCAGAGCAGAAGCAAATCAGTTCCCACGGCACAGTGCGTAAGGATTGTATAGGTGAACACGAGCTATAGGCTGACCTAAAACTTTTAATCAGTATGTATATAAAAATTAGGGGACTAAAAGTTCACCAAAGAGGAACTTAGGAGCCCAATTCATTTGATCTCTGCCCAACGAGAAGAATAAAAAAAAGCAAGAGAATTGTTCGCCAAAGTTAGTACCCAAGTCGGCAAAGGAAATTTTCTTCTCGGCGAAAGTCCCGGGCACAAGCGAATTAACAAAAGCCGATAACTTATGGTCAAAGTTGTCTGCGAATAAGTCAGAACCTCCATCCATGCTTTCATCAAAAAAATTTTTCTTGGAGATCCTGCTTAAACAGCGCAGAGTCCGGCGAACTTAGCAGCTTTAGTACAGAAACTGTCGCTTTGCCCTCGAGCGAAATTGCGCCCTCGCGCAGACCCAGCCTTCAAAAGCAAGAAACTCGCTGCCGAAGAAGAAGTTTTCCCTCAAGTTTTATTCATAAAACAAACGCCGGGTTACGTTGACATTGAGCTGCGAGACGAGGACAGGTTTTCGCGAAAAAAAATTATATGTTGCTGCGATTGTGCAAGTTAGCTCTTGTGTTTTAAAAGTTATGGACTGATTTTTACGTCACCTGCCTAACTGCAGTGCAGCTGGGAAGTAAAAAAAAAATACACAAAGTATTTAGCTTGAGTTGAGGGAACTTTGTGCACCACAAGTTCAGCAAATGAAGCCGCTGGGGAAAATAGAAACAACAATTTTTTATGATTAAAGGAATGAAGCAATGCATGGCACTCTGAACCACAATGAAGCAAATCTTAATTGTAGTGAAAGTTATTAGCTAACATTTCTAGACTATGCTAAATCTGAGCTAATTTGAAGTTTGAGTTCCAGTAAACATGTCATTAATTCAAATCTTCATTGAAGTGAAAATTATTTGCTTCCATTATTTTTCTCTTCCTTGCTGAATCTGTGGTAATTTGAAGTTTAAATTTAGGTAAACATGTCATTAATTTGAATTATAATTTTTTTCAAATTTATCATTTTTGATAAAAATGCGTGCAGCTTGAAAAAATACACAATCTTGTTTACCATGGCTCATGAAATATTTGCAAGCAGAAAATTAAAGCAATTATTGTGAGCTTAATTGCTGCGAGTGTTCGGCAGAGAAGCTATACGTAGACGCTGTTTAATCTCCACCGTGGTGTCTTTACAAAATATGAAGTGATACGGTATGCATAAGTTTCCATGCAATTGTTCATGCCATTCATTTAATGTGATGTTGTAATAAAAAAAATGTAATGCAAACTTAACAAGTTTTATAATTTTATTTTTTCCAATACCGTAATGAAGAAGAGATAAAGCAACTTGCATTAGCCTTAGTGTAACTATTCAGGTAAGTACTACCAGCATTGTAATAGAATAAGGAAGACATAATCCACAAATGGTAACTGAGTCATTTTCACCACAATTTCATCTCTTGGCTCCCTATTGCAGGGGAGCTAATCCCAGTATTTACTTGCCTCGCAGCCATAAAAATGAGTCAACACAATTGGCCTAAGTTGCAGCGCAACTGCTGCTCTAGAAAACATAATATACTTCAACTCCTGGCCCCGTAATTCCAAAAGAAAGAAAACAGTTGACACAATTGGAATAAAGTTGTCGAGTTCTAAGAGTTAGTCGTGTAGAGCGTACGTGACTCACATTCGCTCCTGAGTCTTTATAGGTCATGGCAAGTAACCTCTTCTCTGCGGATCAGCTGCCCTCCTCTACACCTAACTCTAATCTCTGAGTGCCAACTTGTCTTCCAGTTTCAAGCAATACTATTCCTGCTAGAGCACAATTTTTCGTTCGATGTTTTAGCGGTGAAGAACGATCAACGAAACTTGAAGGAGCGTTAGTGGCAAGTCTTCCAAATAATAGAGTATGTAGTCAGTAGAGTCGAATTCAATTACCTAGTTCTAAGCCAGCTTAATAGGCCGGGGCCCCACAGACCGTAACATGTGACGCAATGCGATTTTTACGGGAATCGTGTCGCCGCAACGCACGAGTGTCGCGAGGCATCGCAGTTGCGGCGGTGTGGACAGCAGGCTGCTGTACCCTCCGTTACATTTTGTCGTGCAGACAAGCGACGTGCAACGCGACAAATTTAATGCACGACAAAATGTAACGGAGGGTACAGCAGTCTGCTGTCCCCACCGCCGCAACTGCGATGCCTCGCGACACTCGTGCGTTGCGGCGACACGATTCCCGTAAAAATCGCATTGCGTCGCTTGTTGCTTTCTGTGGGGCCCCGGCCTTATGCAGCTGCGGTCCTTGGACAGTCAATTAAACTTTTTCTCCGTGTCCTATGGCAGAGTGGCCTGAAAATAAAATGAGTTTTCGAAGCAGGAAATTAATTTTTGTCACATATATAGCCTTCGAAAAATGCAAGCGCAGCACCGGAAAGTATTAAATTACAGAGCAGATTATATATACAAAAAATATGTATGAGAGACTTCCAGAGGCAGCACAGTACAAATTGCAGCCAGTCGCACATACTAGCCAACTGAGCCTCACACACACATAATGAAAACAATAGTACCATAGGGACATCGTCTCATACTGACGCACACACACACACTAGTCGCCAACTGATCCAAATATCTTATGTATGCAACAATGTATATAGGAAACAAACTTCCCCTCGTAAGAATAGCATGCTGAGTTGGCAAGATGCCCATACCTCAACTTCTCTCAATAGAAAACATTACGTAGTCATGAAACCACTGGGAGACTACAGTATGATGCAGAATAATTGCACTGCACATTGGTCAAATGATCTACTGGGTAGTAACTGTGGGCTTGTGCATGATAGAATAATAAAATATAGCTATAAAGGAATATCGGCGTAGACGCAATCACTGCACCACTAGTTTAGACAGATTTAGCAGAGTCAAGCAGTAGAACCGTTTATTTAGGTGAGACAGTTAGCTCGCCAAGCCCCTGCAACAGATTTGACAGAGCCTAACACTAGAACTGTTCACTAAAGTAAGAGACTTAGCAGGCCCAGACACTGCATGGTTATACATAAGCTAAAGATTTAGCACCGGTTCGGTTCTAAGGAAGTTATTCAACGCAGCATTTCAATCAACTGTGGCAGGGCGCCACTCACCAAACTTTGCAGCTGAGGGCGACCGCTCCAGCAGCTGTGCACAGTTCTGGAAACTCACCTGGAATGCAGAAACACAAAATTAATTAACGTTTGCCAGCCAGCTATATGCTATAGTTGGAATGCCTCTCAGTTTCAGAGTGAGAGGTGACTTTTTGGTTAGAGAAATTAACAGATGTAAGGACGAAAAAATTGTGCATGAGGAATTATGCTCATATTTCGGGAAATAGGAAACATCCTATTTTAGGGTACCGTACGCTTGGATATTACAGGGCTATTAACCAACTAAATCGCACAATTATATTTATTTCTTACGAAAAATGGTAATTTCAAAAATAGTAAACAAATGAGTCGATGTCCTTACATACTGTATGTACCTATCATACATGCAAATATACGCAAAAAACGAAAAAATTAGCAGTTCCATTTTATTTGGTGAAAAGAAATCAACTGTTCCACTTGCATAACTTTCTTCCTTTTAAGGCCAGATGAGTTCAAATATTCATAGACCGGCCATGTTACGGACTTTGAGAAAAATCACAGAGCTTCATAAGAGAGATGACACGTGGATTAAATTCAGCATCGGTCGAGATGAGAGAGACTTTAACAGGACTATGTGTGTCAGACGCAATAATCTCCTTCCGTCATATTCATATTATGAATTCATATTCATCGGTCTCTAAGCTCTCCAGTGTTATTGCGTAGACGAACACGCATTGAGCCCCGTCAATTTGCTTCTATTGATAATATCTTCAATTGAGAAATTTATTAGCGGTATTGCACTTTATATGGTGGTTATATCTAACTGGCGTTTGTATGTTCGGAAATGATTTTACTGCTACGACTGCCGATGAAAGACAGATGCTGAAATTAAAACAAGTGCAAGGCGTAAATGGTTGGAATTAATTCTACATGTAATCCATTCAATTTATTATTAATTCCCCCCCCCCCCTCACATAAAAAGCCCATAAATATGCTTTGAGTAGCTTCAACGCATAAACCCTTGTTAATGAAGTAATTGAGCAAGTCTTGGAATTAAAGCCGGTATCACCGACAATAAAGTATGCTTGACTGTACCCGGGTGCCTTCTCCTAATCGCCCGACTGCACAGGCATCTTTCTCCCCCAACTGTACTAGCTCTGATCCCTCCGCTCACTGACTGTACCCAGCTGCCTCTTCCTGACCGCCCGCCTGTACGAGCATTCACGTTAGGCCTCTCGGAACTTGCCACGGTCATTCACGCTTTACACTTAACTCTGTCAACATCTCTCTCCCCATTAGGCTTTAGGTTTAAGAAACGTTTAAATAAATTTTTCGTTTTGTAGTTAATAGTATTTCCTTTATTTTCTGATGATGGGAAAGGACGTCCAGAAACGTCAAACTTTTGAGTAGTCGACCTTATATTTATATGAAATTTTCCTTACTTTAGCTTTTCTCTCAAATTAAATGATAGTAATCCGTGCTTGCCAAATATATAAAATTTGCCTTTTGCGTCCTGCTGTGTTTGCACACTTATATCTTGTTCGTTCAAGTGGAGCTGTATTTACATATTCATTCTTTTAAGAGTGATAATGAAACACCCAAGACACTCAGTGAAAAAAAAGTAGTTGTATTGTTGTTTAGAATACGCTATTATTAATGCCTCTTTACAATGGTCTACTCAGGGACTGAGCAGCTGTTCTTTTTACTCTTGTAGTAATTTGCTCATTATCACACGAAGAATTTTCCTACGTGCAAGTATCCAATGCGTATAACCAGTGACGCTTGTGCAAATGTAATACTCAATTCGTAGTGAGACCTGCAGTGAAGTACCAAGGATGATACAACACGAATGAAGTGCCAAGTTGTTATTTAATGGAATCCTTATCAAAGAAAACAGCAATGGCTCAGTATAGTCATACTGTGTACCAACGAATAAATTTCATCGAACTTTCTGTATGCCATTAATTGTTCTCTTATTACATTTTAGCACTGTGGGCAAATCTATCAAACTTCCTCCGCGCAAACAACAGTACTGAATGCACTATCACACTTGTGCCTAATTTTTTCGAATCATCTTCCTATACGGTTAACAGTTTTGTTCAGGTATGTGGCCATGCACCTAACATTATAGAAGACTTTGTGTGTAATCAAGCGTTACTGTTCTGTAATGGATCTTTTACGCTCCTGTTAGTATTCTATCGAACTTCCTGTACGAAAAACCAAACTCCTCTGACTACTACACCAGCCACGTTTCACTATCTAGTCTGAGTTGGCGAGTTGGCGGCAGTAACGAGGTTTTCGTTACTCTGGGAATCACCACCACAAGGGAAATAATTCTGTCCAAAAAGAATCCCGCATTTAGAGGCACGGAAAGTAATTTCCCTGGAGTACTCATACAGTGCTCTCTCATTTGACGTAGTCGGGCGATATGAGCCAGCCACGCAATTCAATTTTCGAAAAGGACTAAAAAATGAGATCATAATGAAAAGTGCGAATCATGCGACCTATACGAAGAAAACGGTGCATTTTCGCCTGATCACTCCACGCTGTTGTTTTCATTAGAATGTGATTATGTACACAATGCTTAACCCTAGTTGGAACTGGTTGTGATAGCTCGCTACAGAGGCTTATTTTTTTCACTGGCTATCGAAGTGAGAGAAGTGATAATGTTTTCGTTTTTGTATGCCATTCTACGTAAAATCTGCCTGAAGGAATCGAACCATCATTACAATCTCTTGCTGGCTGTCAGGTGGGTAAACCTAGATGGGAACTATAGAAAAAAAACTGACGCAGCACTTTCTGCTCCCTCCTCCTAGCCAGCATCTCCCCCAGCAGATGATGGCCTTACGCCAAGAAGCGTACTTGTTTCTTATAAGAATAATGTTAATTTGACAAAAAAAACATAGCTAAGTCTCAAGAGCGGAGGAGGAGGAAAGGATATGTAGAATTTTCGAAAAGCTTTGAGCTCTTGCTCGGGGGCTTTCCTAGACCTGATCAAGGCACATTGGTACTGCAAGTCGGGGGAAGGAGAGGATGAACAAAACGTCATCTGTAGGAGAAGGCAACAGATTACATTGTGATGGTGAATCAGTTCAAAGGAGAAAAAGAAGATAAAGATACTTGTAGCACGCCAGTCAAAACAGGGGTCGGATGTACCTCGCATAGAAACACCAAGTCAACAACGAAGAGGCCGAGAACAAAATAAACCGTGAGAGTTTGAAGGGGATGCAGGAAGTCAAAATTATTATTTATTTGTATTTGAAAGACAGTACTTGCTATGCGTACAGGCAACCATTATTGTAATTATTTCTTTAAATTATTCTTATTTAAAAGAAAATGAGCTATTTATAATATCCCGGAATTCTCTGCACTTGGGACTCGTGAACTTAACATAAAAGTTTTCTATTGATACGTCATGAACTGACATCGTTGTAGGAGTTGCATCGCAGTTCATTGATTGCAGCACCGATGACTCATTTGTACAGATGCAAGAGCCACCTCAAGTGCTTTGTTGCTTCCTTGTTCATTTCAACATTGCGCTCGATACACTTTGTGTATTGAGTTTTTAATCTTTAGTGAAGAAATCTTAACGCAAAGCAGATGCGACAGAGCTAGCGGTTGCGAATCCATCAAAACTAAGTCATCACTTTGAAACTGTCCAAGCTTTAAATTTAACTTCAAACTGATATATTTCTGTATTGCAGAAATATTAATTTGCACTATTTATCCTAAACTGTATGATCATACATCTGTCCTCCATACATATAAAATTCATGGATTTTTAAAGAAATCGAGGTGCCACCTTTTTAAAAGAGTTTTCAATAGTCCCTCACCCTAACAGCACACTATCTCAGATGTTGTTCTTATTTGATTTATCACTTTTATTCACTGCAATGTAGTGAATACATTGAATGAATCGCGATTGCATTAACACGAGTCCGAAAGTGTTGCTTTAAATTTTGCAATTATAAATCCCGAGATAGGTAGAATCTTGATTTTTTAGAATTTCCTTCATCCTTTTTCAAATTGTGGATTGTAGCAAGTGGCAATGAGTTTCTTAATAGTCTCCGAAAAGCGAATATCTGTAGAAACTACTTTGTTTATAGCAGCCATTTTAGGAAGACGACGACAAACGAATCTTTGTTGAACGTCTGGCAATGCAAGCTTAGCACCTCGCTGCCGTAGCCATGCACCGATATGACGTCACGAGCAGAGAAAAAGGGAGCTCTCCTATTGGTTGATAATGTTCTCTTAAAAGTGTAAGTACCTGCTTCTACTCTACCATGACCAAGCCGCCTAATTCGGTAGTTGGGATATACACCTCGTTCTCATTATATGCGAGCGGACAATTATTGTGACCCCTGATTCTCTATTTACCCTAAAAATTTGCTCTTTTGCAATTTACGAGACTTTCGGGAAATCCTAGTCGTGCGCTAGAGCCGAGCTTCAACAGAGTATATTGTGTTTTGTGTGTGGTTTTTCGTATTGATTATCGAGGGCAATGAGCTCGCCAATGACGAATAGAGGCAGATGGCCCTGTCGGGTTTGCCCACGGTAAACCGTGCAGTCCCCTGCCGAGACTATTACCCACTAATCAAGCGAAACCTGCATGAATTCTGGCTGTCCCGGTGGCTGGCCTAGAGAAATAATAAATTACGAAAAATCAAAGAAAACGTCCGACAGTGGCACTCGTCAAATAGCGACGACCTCCGAATGGTCGTCGTACTGTGCCGCCTACGTATTGGGCACTCTAGACTCGCCTATGACTATCTGCGGACGAGGCACCCGTAACCCTATTGCGACGACGGCCTCGTACCTCTCACTGTCTTGCATCTGATGGTAGAGTGTCCCACCTTCTCCCACGAGTGGAGGGACTGTTATCCGGAACTGTATGGTCTGGATGCTGACATCATCCGAGGAATGCTTTCTGAGGGACCTCGCGGCCAATTTAACAGAAATGCCCTTAAGACTTTTCTTACGAGATGTGACCTCTATCACAAACTGTGTTGAATCCATCACGATAAATGCTGTCATCAACTACGGCTCTGCCCTTTTCTGTTCGAAGTACCTATGTAAAGTTTTTTTTAATAATAATTCCCTGCTTAATATTTCTTCTAATGTAAAATTAGGCATACTTTGCGCCCTAGCTGCGCACGAGCCTGTGGTTAAACACAGGAATAGTTCGGCGCGATATAGGTAGTGTGCCACTGAAGCGCTAGTAAAAATTTTTATTGCTACTACATATTGATTATTACAATCTGCCATCAGTCTTGTATTCTTGTTTTGCTTTAGTGCAGTATTATTATGAAAAAACACCAGGTTTAAGATTGGGAGATAAAGAATGGGTCATGGAACGCACCCCCTTTCATATATGGTAGACTAATTCAATATATGCGAATTCAGCTAAAGTGAACTAGTTCTCGAACGTAACCCTCGCTTATAACGTAAACCAGGTGAGCAGTACTGACGTTAGAACGGGAGGCTCGTACCCAAACCCTGACACTTTACGTTATATGGAGCAGCGCACATTATATATGGCCCTTATTGTAAATGTATCCCTGTGAGAGTGCCTCATTTGATCTGGGCCTGATGTGAAGAAGGGTTCGCTCGATTCGCTCGTCAGAGACGACTAAGCTAAGCCCATTCGTTCGAAACCTCAGGCAGGTGCATTTTGTTCACCCCGGTGTATCGAATATCAGGCGTTAGCCTTGAATTAGTTACTTCTTTACGGCTGGTAACTCAATAAAATTGAGTTTCAAGCGTATTTGGTTAGTTTTCAACGGATGCAAAACCAATCAAAGTGGCAAAACCAACGCTGAGATGTCAACAAGTGGGGTTGGCTCAGATCAACTTTCATGAGTCAGTCAAATAACGCCTATTTCTCCATGATCCTATTCCAGAAAGACGCCAACGCAAGGACACGGCCACTGCTGTGACATGGCCAGACAAGGCACGCAATTATTCACGTTGTGAGAGCGCCCCAGGAAGTCTATTAACCAATATCCAGTGACCGGGTGGAAGACATCTATTGTGTATGCACGCACAAAGACCCAATTTCCCACCCAGAGACAATGGGCGTCGTCTATATCTAGAGGGAACTCTAAGGACCACTATAAAATTGCGACTTCTCCCTCCTCTGCTTCCAAAGAAGTGTATCATTTATAACAAAAGAAAGAAAAGGTAGAAAATCTCATTGATTATAAATCAGTAAATTTGCGGATGATACTAAACTATGCCATCCTGCCACGAAAAAAGTTGAGCTCCAAGAAGACCTTCACCACCTCATGGAATGGAGCACAACGTGGAATATGAGCTTTTATGTCGACAAATGCTCAGTAATGCACGTAGGTCTGGAGAACCCTTCAACACTATTAAAAATGAATGAGACGGAATTCGCTGCTGTCACATAACCACGTGACTTGGGAATCACTATTACAAACAAACTGCAACACAGGCAGCAAGTTAACAAGAGCGTGAAAATGGCAAGCGGAGTACTAGGATTCATCACTAGAAATTTTGAATACAAGTCCAAGGACATCATTGTTCCCTTGTACAAAGCGTTAGTGCGGCCACACTTAGAATTTGCCGTTCAATTCCGGTCACCATATCTGTGTAAAGATATCGATAACATGGAAAGAGTCCAATGCAGAGCAATGAAATTGGTACCTAAGCTGCGAAACAGGTCGTATGAATGTCGCCTAAAAGAACTGGGTCTGATCTCTCTCGAGCAAAGACGACTCAGGGGGCAACTAATAGAAACATTCAAGTATTTGAATGGCTTCAACGACGTACCTACAACGGGACTCTTTGAAAGAGACCTTAATGATCGCTTGCAAATCAACAGTCATAAACTCAAACATAAAGCTCGAATAACAACCTTAAATCAGCAGCTCTTTCCGTATTTCATAGTCAGCATTTGGAATAGACTCCCCCAGTCAACGCGTTTAAACATCGCTTAGACATACATTGGGAGAGACATCCTCCATAGCTAAGAACTCATCCTCAAGGAGTCCCAAACTCTTAACGGCCATAGTTTCCCAGGTCACATTAATCCATCTTCTACTCTCTTCCGCTCCAACTACACAATTCGATATCTCTCAGCTCCGCATATCACCGGATATTAATCGTGCTTACGTGCATTCATGATCGCCTCTCTGGCTGAGATTCCCCCCCCCCCCTCTTTTTCTTCTTTGTCCTCAGTCGTCTATAGCCTCCTAACATAATGGCAATAGTTTATATAGGGTCAGGGCGTAAGTTCCGGTGTCTCCTTGGGAATGGGCCTCTTGGATCATCTACTGCCGCCTATCTAATCTAATCAGATTATTCAAAATTTTCAACAGTTTAAGTGCTTAATGGACTGGATACTTTAAGCTTCCCTCTCTAAATCAATTGGAAGCTTCAACATGGCAGGCATGTTTCCTTGTGTATATTTATATCCTGTCCGTTGAGACACTTGCCACTGCACCGCAGGGCGACCATCATTGGTCCACTAAAGCAGCCACGGTGTCCAAATTTGCGAGTTTTTTGATAGTTCATTAGGATTTTACCGCCGCCAATGTCAAGGCAGTTTTTCCACTGAAATACAATACAATAAACTGCGCAAGTACATTGTTAGCCCTTAGAAAATGGTTAACGCTCTACAATGTGCGTGCCGAAATGCAGAGAACCTCTACTTTCGCTACTAAAAAAGAACCAAATAGTAACATGTTCCAGTTGCATGGTAAGAAATTGTGATCATATGGCGACACCTCCAAGCTTCCTCTTAGCCATATAGTTTGTGTTTTTTCTAGGGATCTTTTCGCCGTGTCTATTCGGTTAGCTCGTGGTGAATGCCTCGAAGTGTATAGAGACCAGAGTTAGGAGAATTAAACACCAGGAAAGATTTGGATATTTTTAGCAATATCATTACAAATCGCTTAACAGTAAAGAGAAAGGCTGGTACACCAGAGAAGGAGACAGTGGCAACGCAGCATAACAATGGAGACAATACTTGAAGCCAACCGGCCTCAGCAGCCCGAAGTCACAGAGCTAGTTTATTTTTTGTATGAGAAGTTCCGTTGTCTAAAGAGCTGCAGATTATTCATGTCAAGTAGATCGGGAAATCACCCGTTGCTATCTTTTATTTTAAGCCCTCCTATCATAACGTACCGACAGTCACGCTTATGTCCCTAAGTATATCATCAACTTTATTCTCGTTTGGACGAAATGTAGCTATTAGCTTGTAGAAAACAAGTGCGACTAGTGTGTCGGTGGAATCTTTTAGTCTGAAGCCATATTGACTGCTCTTATATGGTGAGTCTGCGTTAAGCATGTTTTGGAATCTGAACTTAGGAGTTTCTCGAATTGCTTGGAATGCTAAGCCAAAAGCATAAAGTTCGATCCATATTAGCTACTCTAATGCTCAGAAACAAAATTCCGGTAGGTTCAAGCCCATGTGATTAGATTATGTCAATAGAATTGGGCCAGTCATACACGCCACTTCACTAAGAAAACACGAAAGTCTCGGAACCCACGCGTGCGTAGGAACAGCAGACACACGCAGGGAGGAGACGTCAGGAGCAGCAGCAGCATAGCTAATTATTCCCAATAGAATGCAGGCACGCATGAGATGTTAGCGTTAGGAGTCGCTTGAGATACCAAGGCGAGATTGAAGTTCAGCATATGCTGAATAATACAGCCATTAAGGCCGGGCTCCTTCCAGGTCACAAGCAGCAGCAGGAAACTATTGTCTGAGTCTAATTAGGTTAGACAGCGAATGCATAGAACATCATTACTCAGGATAATTGAAAGAAATTAGAGAATTAGATAGGCAATAATAAACACAAATAAGTTGTATAGCGATTTACCTTTTAAGTGCTTCACGCCTTCACGCACCACAAATAGCATAGCTTCTTCAAATAAGAGTAGCTTATGGATCATAACATCAACACAGTTTGTCATAAGTTGAAGTGACGCTGTAGAGCGTTGCTGTAATGGCTGCTGTCACACCGAAGTAAGAAAAAGAAATTGTAAGTGCTTCGTCTGATGCAGTAATTGTCGCAGCATCCTTTCCTTCACAATGTGGCCGCAAGTAAGAAGCGCATAGCTTAACCGCCTCACACATGCGTAGAGTAAATATAAATATAAAAAGCAACAACTTGTATTAAGCGAAATGGAACAGAAAACAAGGCAATTAAGGCCGAGTCCATACGTCATTCATATGAACGCGACCGCTCATCCACTCATTCGAATGTGCTACTGTGCCCTGGAAGTACAGAAAACTGCATTGTTTCTTAAGTTTTATTTCGCTCAAAATGTAAAGAGCTTTTCGTAACCTACCTTGTGTTAGTTGCAGAAGAAACTCATTTGATGGTCAACATGTTTACAAAATTTTGTGGCGTGCACAAAGTTGTGACGACAACGACGCTACAAAACATTTGGACGAGGGGATGAGTGAACGTGTTGATATAAATCACGTGTGAACTTGGCCTTAGATTTAACAAAAACAAGTTTGGGACACGTCGAGTATCTTCTGTACGCGAGCAGCCTGTATCATCTCGAGATGCTGAAAAAGCGCTATGCTCTGAATACAATGCTGAGTAAGTACGTGAGAGCCATTTAAGTGTAGGCCGTCTGGTGTCACTACGGTAAACTAATTTTTATTACCTCCGCCAAAGAGGTTACGTTTTCGTCGGGTTTGTCTATCAGTCCTTTTGTCTATATGTCTGTCGCCAAGATAACTCAAAAATTATGAAAGGATTTTGACGAAATTTACAAGGATTGTTAGGTATGTTAGGAGGACCAGATGATCAACTTTTGGTGAAGATCCGTCAATTCGTTTGCTGGTTTGTTTGTTTGTGTGCCTCATTTTTCTCAATGCCATAACTTAAAAAGGAATGGACATATTTTTAAGAAATTTGCAATAGTTGTTAGGTATATTACGAAGAGTAAATGACCAAAATTTTGTGATGATCTGTTTGTTTGTTTGTTTGTTTGTTTGTTTGTTTGTTTGTTTGTTTGTTTGTTTGTTTGTTCGTGTGTTTGTCGCTTTGTTTGATTATATGTTTGTTACGCAATAACTCCAAAAGTTTTGACTAGATCTTTGTGAAACATATTGGAGTTGTTAGTATTGTTAAAAAACATAAATGATTACATTTTGATGTAGATCGCTTGGTTCGTTTGTATGTTTGACCTATGTTTGTCATAGTATTCGTTAACCAACAACTCAAAAAATTTTGAATGGATTTTTATGAAATTTATAGGAGATGTTAGCAAAAGCCATAAGTGATTAAATTTTGGTGTAGTGCGGTTGGTTCGTTTGTATGTTTGACTCGTGTTCGTCATAATATTTGTTAGCACCATAACTCAAAAAGTTATGAACGGATCTTCAAGAAAATTGCACAAGCTGCTATTACTATCAAAAGTCACATATGATTATATTTTGGAGAAGATGCGAAGAAGATCACAGTTTCAGAGCCAATATGAATTTTTCGGCATCGGTGCCTTACTTAGCGGACGTATTCGCTCTCAGAGTGCTCTAGTAATTAAAATAATGTAATTATTTTTAACGTTGAATGGCTGACCCAGAGATTAGGTCACCATGTTCTACTTGCTTCGCATTGCAGTGGCGCAGTAAGTCATTGAGTGGCGCATTGCAGTGGCGCAGTAAGTCATTGAGTGGCGCATTGAGTGGCGCATTGCAGTGGCGCAGTAAGTCATTGAGTGGCGCATTGCAGTGGCGCATTGCAGTGGCGCATTGAGTGGCGCATTGCAGTGGCGCATTGAGTGGCGCATTGCAGTGGCGCATTGAGTGGCGCATTGCAGTGGCGCATTGAGTGGCGCATTGCAGTGGCGCAGTAAGTCATTGAGTGGCGCATTGCAGTGGCGCATTGCAGTGGCGCATTGAGTGGCGCATTGCAGTGGCGCATTGCAGTGGCGCATTGCAGTGGCGCATTGCAGTGGCGCATTGAGTGGCGCATTGCAGTGGCGCATTGCAGTGGCGCATTGCAGTGGCGCATTGCAGTGGCGCATTGCAGTGGCGCATTGCAGTGGCGCATTGCAGTGGCGCATTGCAGTGGCGCATTGCAGTGGCGCATTGCAGTGGCGCATTGCAGTCGCGCATTGAGTGGCGCATTGCAGTGGCGTATTGAGTGGCGCATTGCAGTGGCGCATTGAGTGGCGCATTGCAGTGGCGCATTGAGTGGCGCATTGCAGTGGCGCATTGCAGTGGCGCATTGCAGTGGCGCATTGAGTGGCGCATTGCAGTGGCGCAGTAAGTCATTGCAGTGGCGCATTGAGTGGCGCATTGCAGTGGCGCAGTGAGTGGTGCATTGCAGTGGCGCAGTGAGTCGTTTAATGACAAAGTTCACCGAAACAAAAAATGTGTCAGCGATTGATTCGTCAGAATCGAGTTAAGCTAACCTCACAAGGCCTGATTTGTCCAGCACTTCAGGAAGGAGCGTTGGCTTTGCAAGTTTGAATCGTGTAGCAGGCTTTAGTAGCGACCCGATTACACTTGAGACGACTGAAAACTCAATCTAACGGAGCAAGATTGAGTTATCGGAACTTTTAAGAGTCATCGGTCCAAGGCTAGCGCCTGAAACTCACTTCAAGAGGTCGAATCCAGCGGCTGTCTGCAGTTTCGGGCAAGTCAAGCCTGTAAGGTTTAATTTCGGCAACATATCCATGACGTCTATCGAATAATACAATTACTGACTAGAAAAATGTATAGGGCTTTGCTCATCACTTTATCATACAAATTCCCATCCGAAAACAATACGACAAAAATACCCTATAGTAAAACCATGCAGCCTAGTTAAAATAGAAGTAAGGACTTAGTCAGCGGATTGTTCAGTGCTAGTGCTGCCACAAAAGTTGCAGTTGTGCCTAATTTGTGTAATATATATTGGTAGCCAAATCGCAAGCCGTCAATAATCAACAACGATAATCTACTATAATCGTCTTAACACAAGTAATTTGGACAATAAATGAGAACAACGATTGAATTTGTCACCATATAGAATTTTAAAATAGTCGCTGAAACATAGAACGAACATCAAAGTCGAATGTCTTGTATGGGCAGTGCGGCTTAGAAGTCCAAAATGTGCTTAGGGTAATTTTACAATCACCGTTAAGGAAAAAATTTTTAAACCCACCAATGTAAATTGAAAAATCTATACATTTTCAACACGAGCATCTGGGGCAGAGAGATGGCTCTGTACAATTGCTTTGTTTGCCGAAAACTTATCAGTGAGTTTAGAATAGATATGAAAATTACAGTTGATAACTTACAATATGTTCAAAATTACTCTACAATAAACTTCATTCGTTAGTAACAGCAACACAAAAAATAGATATTCCCTCATTGGAGCTTCATTAGAAATCAGTGGAGTTGATATATGGCATGATTATGAAGCACAAGGCATCAAATGATAGAAACCAAAAACGCATCAATGAATTAAACTTCAAGTTTTGCCAAAATAAAATAAAAAAGTGTGGCGCCGCTCCAAAAGTCCTATGAGAGTCGAAAAAAATCATCTCCTATGACCAGGGAACTCAGGGCAAAAAACATGCGCCCAAAATTCCCACATTTGATCATTTGCTGGTAAAATCCAAGAGCTGACAGCGACTGTCTGCGCGATTCCCATCAGCTCCTGCACAGGCGTCACTGCTGATACAAATGCAATTACAAAAGCGAACATTTTGCCACTTTGAGGCAGAAAATTGAGGTCTATATTACAGAACTAAATTTCAGTATAACGATAACGGTAGTACGATGAAAGTTGTGTGCTGCGCTTCCTATTGTCTATTGTAATTCTTGTGGAAAGAGTGCCGTTCTTTGGTTCATCAATGTTGAGCTAAGCTAACCTCCAAAAAAACTTGATTTGTTTGGAATTTTAAACAGAACCGTTGGCTACGCTGCTTTAAGACGTGTTGCAGCTACTAGAAGCAACAAGATAATGTATGAGATGTCGAAAGATTCCATTTGATGGAGCAAGCTTGAGTTTTCCGAAGCTTCAAAGAGAATCGAAAAAAAAATTATGCCTGAAGGTCGATTTAACGGGTCAAATTAGCCTACCTGTCTGAAGTTCCAGACCAGTTAAGCCTATTGGGCTTGATTCACCTGGCTAAGCGTTGACTCCTTTAGTATGTTATGAAATATGATCCCTACGTCGCTATATTTGCTTGAGATATTTGAAAATCATTAAGACATAGAAGAATGTGATAGTTGTCTAAGTAGTACTGTTGCTGGTCCCGTGAAACTTGAGGTCTATGCTACCGAAAATGAAGAGGTCAGATAAACGTTATTGGTATTATGGTAGTGAGTCCTGCACCACTGAATCAGGCTTGGCTCTGAGAAGAATATATATATGCATATTAAGTCTTAAGAAAACTATTCCACGAAGTGACTAACGAGACCGATTTCAGTTTTAAACTGAAAACGTAATTTCAAGCAAGATTGAATACAAAATAGAAACTCACCAATGTCACAAATGGAAAGGGCCTAAGCAATAAAATTTGTTCGGGGCTTTATTGCTGACCAAAAGATTAATGGAGTCGGGTGAACATTCGACGGTTTTATCAACGATGTTTATGTAGTTGCCATTCTGGTCGGCATCCGTAGTAGAAATAAAATTCTTTTTAAGTACCCGTAACACTGTACTCTAACCGTACTGTATACTGAACTCCGGTACTATTTCAACAACCGACTTACGACCAACGTTTCATTTTTTCGGCACGAAAAATAAAGGAATAATACATGATTACTTATTAATCGGACGCAGAATATAGAGGATAGAATACTGCTGTAGCAGTGGTTCTTAACCTGGGTTCGATCGAACCGCAGAGGTTCGGTGAGTGACTTTCAGGGGTTTGGCGATTTAGTTCGTCCCTCTCGTATGATTAGTGACGTCACGCTCTGCTTGCTAATTTTGTTCTCTGAACACTGTGACTTTCTGTGCAAATGCTGCATGGTACAGTTTGTGCACTAATACAGTATATGATTATCTACATATGCTTTCAATCTGAAGAAAAGCAAAAACGCACTCAATCTTTCTTAGTACGAAGGGTTCGATGAATGCATGTATGGAACTAGAGGGGTTCGGTACCTCCGAAAAGGTTAAAAACCACGGTTCTATAGTTTCTAAGCGCTAAGTAAAAGCTAGTAATCCCTCATGTATGAATAAGGTCTGTACGTGAGTAACGGACACCGCATACATTAAACTCTCGCTTCGCTCTCCTGCTCTACAACACCAACTGACAGTACATACACCAATCTCTCGCTTCGCTCTTTCGCTCTACAACACAAACTCACACCGCATACACGAATCTCTCGCTTCGCTCTCCCGCTTTACAACGCCAACTGACACCGCATACACCAATCTCTCGCTTCGCTCTTCCGCTCTACAACACCAACTGACACCGCATACACCAATCTCTCGCTTCGCTCTTCCGCTCTACAACACAAACTGACACCGCATACACCAATCTCTCGCTTCGCTCTTCCGCTCTACAACACAAACTGACACCGCATACACCAATCTCTCGCTTCGCTCTCCCGCTCTACAACACCAACTGACAGTACATACACCAATCTCTCGCTTCGCTCTCCCGCTCTACATCACAAACTGACACCGCATACACCAATCTCTCGCTTCGCTCTCCCGCTCTACAACACAAACTGACACCGCATACAGCAATCTCTCGCTGCGCTCTCCTGCTCTACAACACCAACTGACAGTACATACACCAATCTCTCGCTTCGCTCTCCCGCTGTACAACACAAACTGACACCGCATACACCAATCTCTCGCTTCGCTCTCCCGCTCTACAACACAAACTGGCACTGCATACACCAATCTCTCGCTTCGCTCTCCCGCTCTACAACACCAACTGATACCGCATACACCAATCTCTCGCTTCGCTCTCCCACTCTACAACACCAACTGACACCGCATACACCAATCTTTCACTTCGCTCTCCCACTGTACAACACCAACTGACACCGCATACACCAATCTCTCGCTTCGCTCTCCCG
>LQNS02000154.1:1054930-1066393 GCA_001587735.2 Parhyale hawaiensis | reverse complement strand
CCCGCTCTACAACACAAACTGATACCGCATGCACCAATCTCTCGCTTCGCTCGCCCTCTCTACAACACAAACTGATACCACATGCACCAATCTCTCGCTTCGCTCCCCCGCTCTACAACACAAACTGACACCGCATACACGAATCTCTCGCTTCGCTCCCCTGCTCTACAACACAAACTGACACCGCATACACGAATCTCTCGCTTCGCGCTCCCACTCTGCAGCCCAACAATGCTCCGGTAACTCCCTACAAAGATTCTAAAAGCAGTCGGGGGTAGACTATCTGTGCAGGCGCGAGTTACGAGCGCTCGTAATGAAGCTGCCACGCCAATTTTGTGCCCAAATGCTCGCCGCCGTAGAAATGCGCACCGAACGCGTTTGTTTCATAGCCAGAGGTATTAGGTCGGCCGGGCCAATTCGGTGCACCTGAAAGACCATGTTTGAAAGGAATGCTGACTTCTATGAGAGTGGGGATGGTTTGTGATATTGAATCTTTACTGCCCAAGTGAACGATATTGCCTACTTCCAAACCTTCAATGGTAGAAATGTTATCGAAGGCAACGACAAACTTTATGATTCTGTGACTGAAATTGGCAGTGATATTAGTCGTAACGGCTGTATAGGAACGTGATGCTCTGCATCCATCGTGATCATTGTGATCCATGTGGTTGAGGCGACGTACAATATGCAGCTGCGAACATTGGTATAGCGGCAACAGCTTATAACTTTGTTTTATTTCAGCTATTTAGAATGCTGATGATGCGTCGCTTGTGTGCAGAAACTGCTTTCTAATCATCATTTAGTCAAAATTAGGATCATGAAGAAACGAATTCCGACCAATGGCAGTGATACTTATTCGTTAGCCTGCACTGTTTACGCGCCTTTAAACTTGGGACGTGCTTTGAGTTTCCAAGCCCTCCCAAACGCTTCGTATAGTTCCAGGATCGTATACGGCACATGCAGTATCATGAAGCAGCACCGATATCACTCAATGTACAGAGTTTGTCCGTTCGTTATACACATCTTGGAAACTTTACCATTAGAAGTTGTTGTAGTCTTTCAACAGTTTTACTTAAATATGAGAATGAGAGTACATATATTACTAACTCGTGAAACACCATATAGAACTTCAGCCATTATGTTTATACACTCGCTCTCACAGCTGCACAGGTACGCCACCCAAAACTTTAAGAAGCGTTGGAGCATCACCAACCCAGCTCTATTGCTCTTGAAATTGCTGCTATTTCTTACAGCTAAGCCCGATGAACATTCCGAGAAAACAGACTTGCAGCGCTAGTCAATGATACGCTAATGAGGACGAGGCTGCTCTGTCTCCGTAGCTGCTACTTTAGGCTTATTTTTGAAAGCAGAAGCGCTAGCTATATTTTCCTTGATGTGCCGTAGTGGCTCTAGCAATGAATAATTTTCATTACAGTTGAATTATTTTTCGTCGTTATAAAACAGTTTAATTGGCAAGATTATATACTATCTGTGAACCGGAATATAATTATGATCAAGCAAGGTATTGGCTCCTGATATGCATTTAGTATCTTACCACTCTTAAAAAAACACTGATGAAGCAATACACTAAGAGTGCGTTTATCAAGATATAGTTAAACATAATTGTTGATATTATGCGTACGAGTGTAAATGGGAGGGTAATAAAAATCCAAATGGATTATTAAAAAACAGCAGGCTGCCCTAAGCGCTATGGTACTTGCCGACTTGAATTCTTCGTACTCTACCTTGCTCAGCACAGATACTGGCAATGAATTCTTTGTTAACACAGGTCAGAGTATACAACGACTAATTATTCTGGGCTCACAGCCAAATGGCTGAGCAGATGAGTCGGTATAGCAGATGAAGTTAGTTGGTGCTTTGCAGCAGCCGAAGCCCTTTGAGGAACAATACTTCAATATAGGCATTGTATAAGTACAGAAGCGTCAACGGACTACTTCGTTATTGCTAAACAAAGTGCTGACTCTCCGCGGGAGCCCAACCCTACTAGAAGTACCTAAGTTATGGTGCTGAACATGCACCTCAAATGCAAGCTTCTCGTAAAAACGACACCTAGTGTAGCCAAAGCGCTCGGCCCCTGCAGCCCAGTGTCATGCTGAAGTAATGGCACCCGAGGCCAACCGACATTCATAGGTTAAGCTTAGTCTGCATCCATTTTCATCCTCCGGGGAGAACATCTTGTATTAATGCTAGCCAGGTGTCTAATTAAGAACTGGACGACAGCATCACGCTTCGCTCTCTTATCATTTTGGAATAAAATTGTTTAATAACCAAATTAGTAAAGAGAAACTGATACGAAAAGCGTAGGGCAATATCCTTATCTAGAGGAAAGCCCGAAGCAACTCTGATGGCCTGACTTTAACAGCTTTTCACTGACACACTCCGCGTAAGCTCTAAAAAAAGTATATAATGAACTATTAACGAAAGCCTACCATCTACACCAAGCACTTCCAAACTGTACAATACTCAAATGTTCGACCGTACCGAACGCCGTAAGTGAAAAAGCGCACCTCAGAAGGACGATCCAATGCTCACTGTAAGTGGAGCGACACACGCAAAGGAGCGGCACAACAATTCACACCTTTTCTGTGCGCAGTTTGAGCCGGCGGTAGAAGCCTAACAGTTTCAGCGCAGTAACTCAATTTACGCCCCACCAATTTCTCGATTACTTCTGATAAAACAATCATAGCGATAAAAGAGTAACGTAGCATAAATACCCTGTGTAATACTTTCGTTAATAAGAACAAGAGTTGTTCTCTTTTCTAAGGAAACAATAAAGAGCAGCAGCAGTACGTCGTGTTCGAGATAACAACTGCAGCTCCAGCTCGCAGCAGAAGGTCTTCAATTCGTTTGGGTATAAAGATATTCGGGCAATAAACAGCATAAAATATCGCTATAAAGATTGAGCTGGCCATAAAGACTGAGCTTTGCCCTAAGATAATCTGAGCCGTTCTGGCAGGCGCCGTCTATTGAAATCTGCCGCCGCCGCCATCGCAATTTCGCGCTGAACTTTGGCAGCGGTCGCCCCATTACGAGGTGACAAATGCGGTCAAAATTATGTGCGACTTAGGACACTAATATCAGTTTTAATACGCCCTTAATATCGACTTGCTAACGAGACCTGGCTTTGCAGGGGGACTTCTTAAATGGCACGGGAGGATGGCAGTACGCAATAATGGCAGCGGCGCGTACAGGAACCCTGCCAAAGACACGGCTCAATCTGGCTTAGGGTACCAGGTAAATGAGCTCTGATATTACCTTCAGTAGCTACGGCTATCAGTGAGGGAGAAATTCTGCATTGCACAGCAGCTTCAAGGTGCCAGAAACAGTGGAACGCAAGCTCCTAAATTGCTGAAGCGGCTTCACTTCTCAAGCTAATATCTGAAGTGTGTGAATACGTAACTTCACTTTCACCGCTATAGGATTAGCAGCAAAATTTCGTAAATATATGATGCTTTCGGTGCTGAATGTAACTCCAGATAGCCTCATATAAAGTTAACTGCGTAAAACAGCAGAGCCACGCTTTGTTTTTGCAAATGAAGGTATCGTGCTTACAAAGAGAGCATTGCCAATAATAATAATAATAATACTAAGGATAATGTCAATAACAGTACCTACTAAAAATGGTAATAATAGTAATAATATTTGTAAGTAGAGCACTCTGTGAGTGCATACCTCCGCCAAGCAAGGCGACGGTAACGAAAAATTCAAACAAATTGGTTCTGAGACCAAGATTTCTTTCTTATCATCACCAAACTTTGACCATTTGTACTTCCTGACATTAATTGACTATTCTTGTAATTTTTTTGAACTTCTGCCCCTAACATTTTGAGCTATTTCCTGAAAAATACTAAGACAAACACCTAGTCAAACATGCAAGCGGATGAACCAATCATCAACAAAACTAGGTCACTTGTGCTTTTCAACAACTTTAACAATTCATGCAAATTTCATGGCATTTCGTTCGTAACTTCCTGGGTTATTGTACTAACAAACAAAAATATCATTGAAACGCACAGATAAACGGAGTGTCAGATTATTAACAAAATTTGTCAGTTGCTCTTCGCAACTTTCCCAATACTTCCTGAAAATTTTATAAAGATCCGTTCATAACCATTTGAGTTATGGTATCAATAAAAAAATAGGCACAGACACACAATCAAGCAAATGTTTGAAAGGCTCTTCACCAGAAGTTAATCAACTGTTCCTCCTAACACATAGCATGCCTAATATGCCTGTGAAGTTTGGTGTTATCTTGGTGACAGACAAGGACACAAACAGTCTCCTGCAAAACATAACCTTCTTGGCGGAGGTAACGAGATCACTATAGTATATAGATGTGGAGCGCATAAAACGACATAATCGCATAAAGAGAAATATAAGGCATGAAGTGGCACACCATGAAACAATCCCTGCAAGCAGTAAAAAATACTGTGTAAACAATGAGTAAAAATAAGTCTTTGTGAGAACAAAACTTGCAGATTCCTTGCGAGAACAAGAATGTAAAGGAACAGCTAAGTGTTGGTGACATTTTCGCCCAAAACTGCCGAGCTTTGGTCGCGTGGATCGGAGCAAACCCTTTGCAGAAAACACTGAATATAACAGAATTTTTTAGCATTCATCTACCGGATATAGGCATATTTTCCTGCAAGAACTGTGACATAGAGTACTTTATTAGAAGCAAGCACGTTACTCAGCGATGTATACTTGGGAACACCTACAAGTCGCCTATAATTAATTATAAAAATTTCATTATAAGTGTCACCCAACCTGCTGGTGGACTGTCTCGTGAGTTTAGCCGAGAGAGAGAGTTCTATTACGCTGGCTAGCAAAATATGGTGAAGTGTTTAATTTTTCCATTTAGAGATTAGTTACGCTAAAACAACTCATACGTTAGCAGTGATACTTTATGTTTGTACTCACAAAGCAAGTCCCTTTCTTCACAAACACATTGCAATCAACATGAGCTGTTATGTGCCTGAAAAATGTACCAACGACCTCGTTTCCTTGAAATAACTAGCAGCTAGCGGCTTTTTATAGCTGGGGAACTGAGGGTGACTCACGTCTGAGGTGTGCCAATTGTAACTCTCAGGCGTATTTTTTATGAGATGCTTTTGAGTTTGCTACATTTCTAATAAAATCATGCACATGTATTAGTTGTTTCATATTTTATTAAAACTTTTTACAATCATTATGCTGCCCCTGTGCATTTCTTGCAGACAATCGAAAAAGTTTGGGATTTTGATTTTTTTTTCCCAGTACAGTTAGTTCATTGAGGAGTAATAACTACAGGCAGGCTAACAATTTTATCTTCGAAAGTAAAAAAAAAAACAACGATTGCAAGGACTGAAGTCTATAAGATAAACGATTCCAGTACAATCAAGCGCTATTAAAACAACTTCAATATAAAATTATCAAGAGCCTTTACAGTAACTCTAGAGAAAATTTAATGCTGTGATAGCTGCCGAGATTATTTTTGCATAAACTTACGTCACTAAAGTTAGTGTTGGGCTTTAAAATGCTAGCTCAGAGTCAAGGCTCTTCCGTGTTCCGCGAAGCAGCTATTTGCTATTTATTTTTTGTTAATTCTTATCATATTGAGTTTTTTACAGCCTGCAAAATCGAGATTCAAGTAAAATCAACTTATCCAGATCCTCCACTAAAAAACGCACACGCACTGGTTTGTGCTGCGAAGAGTGCAGCTGAAGTCGACCACAGGTCGTCAAAGCGAAGATCTCAGGCAACGGCACCGCGTTGATCAGTTGTGTCTGTTCGGGGATGAGTGAAGGTTGTGTCTAGAAAGCCTTGTCCCAGTCTAACACACTCTTGGGGTGTGATGTGTTATCTTAGTGGCTGTGAGTTTCCGTGAGAACTGTTATCCATGAATTTTTCTATCTTCAGCTCAGCAGAAAATAATACGTAGACCCTGAATAGACGCTACCTTAATTCTCAGCAAGCGATTACTAATGTTCATCTGCAAGTAAAATTTTCAAAGCATTAGCTACATAGTTTAAAAATGGTGTCTCGGCAATTTTAAACAATACGTGGTCGCGTCGATAGCATGCTGTACCTGCATCAGTCTTCTTAGTGCTATCGGTTTCTAGTGGGTAATTTTTTGCCCCATTCTCTGTACTTTGAGCACATTTTATGTGTCCTATTGACTATTTGAAAAGTGATGTAAGCTTGAACTAGGGATGAGAGATCTGATTTTTAGCCTTGTATGTACAGATGATTGTCATAGAGCTGGAAAGAAGTGCCGCATGTTAGGCAGAAACTACGAATTCAGTGCGGCTTTTGTTCTCATAAGTTGGACAGGTTGCATTGCCGTGCGATGAATCATGTCCGCACTCATTACAGAGAAATAGATGGTCAGTAAATCGCGGCATGCGAAGCATAAAAAGCAATGTGGTGACCGAAGAGCAAATTAGAAACTCCAGCCTACCTACAGCTGAAGTGTGACTGACGCATTAGTACCTAGCATTACCTAGCCCAAGGTCGGGCAAAATACTTGCGCAGTTACACGGTTCACTCGATGATGAACATAACATTGTGATTAACAAAATGTTCGTGGGAAGAAGTATCTGTTTCAACGAAAAAGCCCATCCCCCCAAGTCGTGACTGAGTCCAAAAGGTATTGATCTGCTAGTGTCGTATTTCTCGTGAGGAATCTATCCCTACAGACAGAAAATGAGGGCTACTGCTATTATTTGTCGCCATCCAATTCCGATAAGAATTCCAACCTTAGCGACTGTAAATTTCACCTGCCTTCGTTCCACGTCGTCCAATATTGGTAAGGACTCTAACTACATAGTCACTAAGTGACTATTATCTTCATATATATTACTCTTATTTTTGCCCCAATTTAAACCTAGAGCAGACAGTGAAAAATACCTACCTTTTGCCCTTGATTTTGGTTAATATCTGCTTCCCCTATGTTGCCTAGTCATCGTGCGAAACTGCACTTTCATGAACGGTCAGCAGTGTCTGTTCAGTTCCATTGCAGAATGCTTATAATTCCATCGAAAACTGACGAAAGGTCTCTGGTAGGTTAGTAGCCACCAGCTGGCACTTGTATTTAAGCTAAACAGAAAATCGCCATTGGAATAGATGCGCCACAGCTAGTGACAGAAAAGGGCGCGGCAAACCTTCACTGCATATAGAGCTGCTGCACAGGCTCGTGACGTCGGCTGTGCCTTGATGACGTCACTTTCCCAACGCATTCCCAAAGCAGAACTGCACTTGGGGCGAGTTCGATGAGTGGGCATAAATCCAGATATTTATCTCCCGCTAGCTTTAACTTGTCGAGAACTTCAGCTCAGGACGTTGGATGGACCTCTTTGGAACAAGTGTCAGGCGTTCATGGTAAACCGATTACTCTTGAAACGGCCAAAAATTCAACACTGCTTACCAGGATATAATTTTTGAAGTCTCTGCAGGGCACTGTCGTGAGACACGACCGACTGGGTCGTCAGGGCCGATCTGGGACAAGCCCATTCGACTTGACTGTCCAGAAATGCAGACAGGAACTTTAGCTTGGTCACACTGAATCGCGCTGCAGGTGCTACAACGCAGCGGGTACTATTATGCGATGCCGACTGAAATTTCCATTTTATTAAGCAGTAGCAAGTTCATAGAAATTTCACAAGTAATCGATTAAAGGCCAATGCTTGAAACTCGAATCAAAGACTCGAAACCAGCCCACCTGTCTGAAGTTTCGGACAAGTCAAATCGAATGGGCTTGGCTTAGAGCGACTCTGACGACCCAATCGAACGCGTCTTTGTTAAGGCTTGAAAATCAATTCAATGAAGTGAAACCAATGCTCAGGGTTAAAGTTCCAGGTAAGTCTTTGCTTGTCGCTTAGCTTGTTTCAGTTGGGCAGAAAAGAACAAACGCCCCCATAATTTGCGGTGCAAAGACTGACACCGGCACAAATTTGGCACTACTGTAAAATTGTGGCGCATGGCACGCTGGTGGCAGCGCTAGAAAAGTGGCACTCTGGCGTATGGCACAATAACAATCTGTGCGCCAAATCGGGGGAAAACGGCAAAAAAAAGCCCAGGAAACTCAGAGAAATTACGGCGCCATGTTTGCCGCGTCCAGAGCTGTGGCCTAAAGCTTATCCGAATACGGTATGATGATACAGCAAATATATTAGGCGATTAGATACTAAATTAAATAAGTTTGCGTTTTACAGAGGTATATTTTTCATTTAAGTAGAAGTGACATCAGAGCTGATACTCTTCTCTGTTAATTCTCTTGTCGTGTGAATAAGATCTCAAATAGTATTTTAAATAATTATCATTAAATTATGCGAGTCGATTAGAATGTACAGAGCCTTTAGACCAAACGTTCTCTTCTTGACCGAGAAAACTATTTTGCTTTCGTACAAATGTCTAGAACAATCATACTTGTACGTCTCCTACAGCTAGACATGTATGTCTCCTACAGCCATACCTGCACGTGTCCCACAGCCACACTTGTGCGTCTCCGTTAGCCATACATGTACACGTCGCCTACAACTATACCTGTATGTCACCCACAGTCATACCTGTACGTCTCACACCGCCATACCTTGACGTCTCGATCGCGCAGTCATACCTGTACGTTTCGCACAGCCATGCATGTACGTCACCTACAGACAAACATGTACGGCTCTGTCAGCCATGCAGGTACGTCTCCGTCAGTCATACTTGTACGTGTCCGTCAGCCATACTTGTACGTCTCCGTCAGCCATACTTGTACGTCTCCGTCAGCCATACTTGTACGTCTCCGTCAGCCACACTTGCACGTCTCGCACAGTCATGCAGGTACGCCTCCGTCAGCCATACCTGTACGTCTCGCACAGCCCCACCCTGCCGCCTATCGCCCCCCCCCCTCCTCCCCCTCCAGCCATCGATTAGCCCGGAGCTTTGCTGTGATATTGGTTAAGTAGCTCCAATTTGCCCTATTGCAGTCGATCGTTCCTTGGGCGGTGCGTGTGATGTTAACTGAAGACCTGCGGCGCTCGAGCGAAGAATAGCAGAGGACCTGCAGCAGAACAGCGGGCGGCCAGCAGCAGCGGGCTTTGATCTGAGCGCAACTGATAGGCTGTTGTATATGCGGCACAGCTACTAGCGCTCGAGCCGCTGGATTCTACATTTTACATGAATATTCTTAAAATTTCATGGGAAATGGTTGCTAACCACAAGGGCAAATGTTCCATTACATTTGCCGCTATTCCGTAATTTGAGTACTTTTCTATTATTTTCTACAAAAAAGTAAAAAAAAGTAGTCTATATTGTTTGAGATAGGCGCCTACACCGTGGAAGTAACGGCAACTGTGCGTTCAAAGCAAACTGTCAGTAATTTTATCAAATCGCTCCAATAATCTACAAGTGTCACTGGAAAATAATGACGGCAGAGATGCTAGAGAAGCTAAATATTTTGGAGGTAAAATTCACCGTGTCTGCTATACAGGAGGTTCCAGCATCAATGACAGCTGGTGTCCTGCTTCAGCATAGGCGGCAGCGTGGTGGTATTGTAAACAGTGTGGGTTTCTGCCTCGATTCTGTGTTCCTCCAAGCGAGTGACTGCGCGTTCGATTTTAGTGCAAGGAGGTTCAATAAACAAGAGGGAGCACGGCCGCTGTACGCCAGGCAAGCCAGCCTTCTGACTTTTCCGGAGTGGCGGTGGAGCGTTCATGTCTGCTTCCGTAGATGGTTAGTAAAAAATATATTTTTTCTATCGACAACATAACAGTATAGCAAGCGCAGTCTTGCTGTGATTAGCTACAGCGCAGGAGATTAACAGTGTATATTGGTATGCCCTCTTGTTTCGGTAAAATATCTGACAGGAGAACTTTTAAAGCTGCGTGAGATCCTCCTCTGTTCAACCATGAACGTTGCTTCCGCTTCCCATGGAGATTTAATAGATGCAGGGAACGAAAGGCCTTGGCGACGAAGCTGAATTTTCCGACAAGGCTGAAGCCTGTTTGACTGGCTGCACGTATGTACAGCAATACTATATTGGGATTTTTGAAAGTTTTGTTCGTATTGCACTGCAAAAAAAAAGTGCATGTATATTGTAATGTGCCCATGGGCAGGCTGGAATCGACGAACACCAAGTTGTGTGTACCATAATGTGCGGGGAATGGCTGAAAGGCTGTGGCGGCTGGGAGGCTGTAGCACTGTAGCTGGAGAGAGACAGGACTCAGAACTCAAATCTACCGGCCTTTCAGTGGCACTTCAGGGGTAAGAAAAAAAAGACAGAACTTGTAGCGGTGAAGGCTTCACGGATGACTCTTCTCTTTAACCAAGGCCTTCTATGCACCTTCTCAATGAGCCTTGCTTAGAAGTGGTGCATAAAAAAAGAAACTTAGAAATCTGTCAGTACAATAATGTTCATATAACGGTTAAGCCCTTCAGGCTTGACTTGTCTTCAGACAGTGGCCATGGCTTCGACATATTGATTTAAGTTTCAGGAATTGACTCGCAATTAATTACCTGTGAAACTTCCTGCATTTTATCTTACTCCGTAAAATATTGATTTCATCTTGCTCAACAGATTCATGCTGCTTCTCGCACCTGCAGTAGTATTCAAAGTAACGAATTTATAGTTCTTATTTGCATTTCCGGAGAAGTCAAGTCAAGTGGGGTTGGCATAGATTGACTTTGATGACCTAGGTGAACATGCCGTTAAATTTTAAGTTTTTAACCCTATTCACGCTAAATTGTTTTTTCTACTACAGGGTTTTTTATTTTATAGTTTTCCTACAAAGAAAAGGCTCTACATATAGAAAGGTTGCATAGCCCGGTAGAGGTAGGGTTAAAACGTTTGCTTCTCTGCACTGTCCTTATGAATTTGTCTTAATTTCTTGCATGAGAAACTTTCCTTGCTTTCTATCATTGTACTCCTCTATATTCATTATTAGTACCTCATTCTTTCAGTACAAACCACTTGAAGAATCCTAAGCTATGCCGCTATAGAGCCGTTAAATGTTCTGCGTACAATGTTGGTACTAAGAGTGTACCTGCTCCTCCATGAGACCTCGCTGAGCTGTCCATTGTAGATGGTGCACGGGTAATTTCAGTGATTTTAGCTGACTAACATCAAAATTGTACATTACGTGATACTTCTCATTGGGTAAGCTGCATCTTAAGGACTCGAGCATAATTGTTTGCGGATATTCAGTTTGGTCCAGCGTGTGTCTAAGATCCGCAGACCAGAAGGAGCTCACGCTCTGAACCTGGACGAGGTCGTCACGCAGTCTGAGGCGCGAGCCACGTACTGAAGCCGTGCGTCGCGTGCGGCATCGATCGTTGCAAACGATGACTTTCTTAGATGTTGGAGAACAGGAACAGCAGCGGTGGGTACTGTGGTGACTGGCTTACGTCTATGGCAGGGAGACACCCTGCAACGGTGGGTACTGTGGTGACTAGCTTACGTCTATGGCAGTGAGACACCCT
>LQNS02000154.1:1041173-1051409 GCA_001587735.2 Parhyale hawaiensis | reverse complement strand
GTGCGTCAACAAACGGATACCAACCAGCCGCTTCTTATTAAGCTGTTGCCTTTATTATACTCACTTTCATCAAACGACATTATTCCCAGTATCCCCCACAGACAAAACTCTAACTCACGTGCGTCAACAAACGGATACCACCAGCCGCTTCTTATTAAGCCGTTGCCTTTATTATACCCACTTTCATCAAACGACATTATTCCCAGTATCCCCCACAGACAAAACTCTAACTCACGTGCGTCAACAAACGGATACCAACCAGCCGCTTCTTATTAAGCCGTTGCCTTTATTATACCCACTTTCATCAAACGACATTATTCCCAGTATCCCCCACAGACAAAACTTTAACTCACGTGCGTCAACGAACGGATACCAACCAGCCGCTTCTTATTAATCCGTTGCCTCTGTGGTGTCAAAGCTCTGCATGTCATTACACGTGAAATACTGCACTACAAAGAACAGTGGGATGCACTTTGAAGGTGATGCAATTTTCGTAATTGCAGTCTGGACGTCCAACTCCTTGTGTACCCTCTAATTCCCTACTTAAAACGCTCGCATTTCATGTAGGCTTTGTGCTGTCCTTGTGGCTACTCCGCATAACGTTGATTTATTACGTCTCTTTGTAAAATTTGACGATGCGCTAAACAGTGATAAAAAATTATAGTTAAATTTTATTGCAATCCAGTATATTTGCCATGTGCTGTTTCACTTTGACTGTTACGGCGATAGTGAACCAAAATTACATGAAATCTTTGTAGAAGCCCATAGCCCACAGTATAACCAACCTCACACGACAGAAGTATGACCGACACTGAGACGTCTGAGCCCCGAAAAGACACTGGAGACACACAGGGCGCCGTTACCCAAACATCTTCACTTTCACTTCGCTATGCGACAAATTTATTTAAACTAAAGCTGTATCCGAAAAAAAAGACCTCCTCCAAGTAACGCAATGCTAAGTGATGGAATGGTACATAAACAGACAAACGGATCATCAATAAAACTTAATGCACTGTTCCTTGCGACATATCTAATAATGTCTCTAACTCTGATGAAGATCTGTCCATGACTTTTAGAACTAGAGCGCTCTGAGAGCGCATACCTCCACCAAGTGAGAAAACAGTAACGAAAAATTGAATTTGGCTTTAAAACCAAAATTTTCGTTGTATAAAATCCAAAATCTAATCATTTGTGTCCTTCGATAGTAATAACAGCTTGTGCAATTTTCTTGAAAATCCGTTCATAACTTTGGAGTTATACTGCTAATAAACATTATGGCAAACATAAGTCAAACAGACAAACGAGCTTGCCGATCTGCACCAAAGTTTAACTATATATGTCTTTTAACATTACTAATAACTCTTATGAATTTCATGAAAATCCATTCATAATTTTTTGAGTTATTGTGCTCACAAGCTCTACCAAAATTTGGTCATTTACTCTTTGTTATATACCGAACAAATCATGTTAATTTCATAAAAATCCATCCATAACTTCTTGAGTTAGGGCATTGAGAAAAATTAGGCAGACAAACAAGCAAGCGGATGGACTGACGGATCTTTACCAGAAGTTAATCATCTGTTCCTCCTAACATACCAAACAATCCCTGTAAATTTTGTCGATATCCGTACATAACTTTTTGAGTTATCTTAGTGACAGACAACCACATAAACAGATTCACAGACAGACAGACAAATCCGACGAAAACATAACCTCCTTGGCGGAGGTAATTATGTAGATAGATACACGGACAGACAGACGAATAAACCCAGACAAAAACCGTAACCCCCTGGCAGAAGTAATAATGCACAATGCATAGTATGTTCCCCAGGTGGTTACGAGTACCGTAGGCAAAACTGGAAAATTGCATGAACGGCAGATGTACTTACATTGAATAGGCGAAGAAGTATTAATTAGGCTAGTGTTACCAATGTTCGCCCGATCATTGTTGTTGTTTCACTCTCCTGTTCCATTAGATAGTCACAAGCTAGTATCTCATATCAATAGGAAAAGCATTGGATGATAACGCACACTCGCCTGTAATTTTTTCATTTGGGTGTGTATTTTTCACGATCATCCTTGACAGCAGCACAACCATCATCCGAACATTGCCGCACCAAAGCCACCATCATCCAATATTTTCACGTACTACCTCAGCCTATTCGCCATGTATATAATTACCTCCACCAAGGAGGTTATGTTTTCGTCTGGTTTGTCTGTCTATCTTTTATTCTGTCTGTCATCAAGATAACTCAAAAAGTAATGGACAGATTTTGTTTAAATATATAGGGATTGTTAAGTATGTTTGAAGAACAGATGTTTAATTTTTAGTTAAGATCGGTCATCCCTTTGTTTGTTTATCTGCCTCAGTTTTGTTAGTGCCATATTTCAAAAAGTTATGAACGGATTTTCACTAAATTTGCATGAGTTCTTAGATTTATTACGAAGAGGGAATGACCAAATTTTTATGGTGATCTGTTAGTTCGTTCGTGTGTCTGTCGCTGTGTTTGATTTATTGCTTGCTGGCGCAATAACTCAAACAGTTCTGAATGGATCTTTATGAAATTTACAGTTGCTAGTAGCTTTAGAAGACATAAATTATTAATTTTTTATGATGATCGGTTGGTTCATTTGCATGCTTGACTTATGTTTGTCATAATGCTTGTTAGCAGCATAACTCAAAAAGTTATACAGGGATCTTCAAGAAAATTGCAAAAGCTGTTAATAGCTACTATCAAAAGGCACAAATGTTTAGCTTTTACAGTTGATACAAAGAATATCATGGTTTAGAGCCAATTGGAATTTTTCGTTACCGCTGCCTCGTTTGGCGGAGGTATGCTTCTCAGGGTGCTCTAGTTCCAGCTGCTTTCTTTTCACAAGTGGCGCCTCGTCGACGGAACCAGCCTAGCCCACTGTCCATCCATTTCCTAGAACAACATGTTCATTGCGGTTACATTCCTTGCTCCGCGGCAATCCACTTCACAGTCCGCCTACAGACATTTTCACCGCGACTGTATCTCTTGTACCATACCTGTTCGGTGTCCATCCATTTTTACAACATCATTGCCAAAATCATTGCCATCTAGAGAGGGCACCAATCTAAGCTAGTGTATGCACTCTTCTCACACCCTCTCCTTAGCCAGTGTCCTGGGCTTGGATGCACTATCGTCTCTCACAACGATTTTGCGTTCACGTAAGTTTTCCTGCGCGAGCCCCCACTAAAATCAAAACTACCTAGGCAAACGTAACCTAGCCTAACCTAACCTACCCTTACCTAACCTAACCCAACCTCCTTACCTAACCTTCTAACCCAACCTTACCTAACCCAACCCAATCTAATCTAACCTTTCTAACCATACCTAACCTTACCTAAAGTTACCTTACGTTATCTAACGTTACCTAACGTTATCTAACGTTACCTAGCCTTAATTAACCTAACACAACTTTATCAGCGATACAGCGAGCAGCGCGGCGCACCAACTAGAACGCCGCTCACGCGCACACGATCTGCGTACACAAACACGCACACATCTCCGTCGTGGAAGACGATAGCGCGGCCCGGATGTTCAACTCATCGTTACGTGAACGTGGCTCGCAGCTGTTGCCGTAACACCGCTTACGTGAACCTTAAAAGTTGTGACCGAATGCTTAAAATATTTAGAACGTTCTCTTAGCTGGATTTAATCTTAAACATGCTCCTAACTTTAAGGTTGGTCGGAGCAGTCGTAAATACCTCTAAGTTAACAACTGTTTAACTGAAATAGCAATAAAATAATTAATAAAGACAGCAATATTGCTCAATTATGAGCTTTTAGCGCTATAGGAGTTAGATTCATGATAATAGCAGTGTGTTCGGTGCACCTACAACCCTCAGTCTACAGTTATTTCACAGGACGACAGAATGCAGTAATTCAATGCTTCAGTGTATTCATAGTTTATAATGCTTCACTTAACGCCATTTTGTGTTTCTGAAAAACGATCACAGTCTGGCATCAGCTAAAATGAAACTTTTCAAATGATAAATACATGCTAAAAAATTATTTTCATTTAGTATCTATTTATAAGAATAATTCCGATCAATGCACTTGCTGTGTTAAATGCTAACGCACAAGAACAACAGCTGTTACCAAAATGAGATATTACCCCTGCTGTAGACAATTGTCTTTGGTCCTGTGTTTTCACTACACAGCGGTCGAATGTGTTGCTGTGTCTGTGCAAACAACAAAAACGAGCCCCACTTTCTGAGACGATATTTACTAAAAATTTGAAAAGACACAAGACACTGCACTATTGACACTTGCTAAGCCAGTGCATATGACGGTAAACATTTTATCGAAACTATTGGTTGACCCACAGTGGTGTTTGCAAAGAAAGCATGAAGTCTTCGAACCCGGTGAATTGAACACACAGTTATACACACACAGTTATAAAACACTCGCCGTATTTCAAACTGTAATACGTCAGTTTTTAGCTCTAAATTTTTATGATGGTTTATCATATATGAGATGAAAACTGCAAAACAAGAATACATAATATCAAGAACTGTGCTACTTCATTACTTTCTATCGGTTTATAACTGACTGCCCACTGGTGGTAATCCAGAATAAAACGGTAAATTTTGTTCCTTATGTTAGCTATACGAATGGTACTTTTATGGCGATGACACACCCAAGTCAAAAGAACGAGTATCGTCATTTTTTCGTCGAAAGTTATGTTGAACTCTTCTAAACACAGCTTTGAGATTGCTTACGAATGGTGTGAAAATGTTTACCGTCAGTTCAGTTTACTCCACATGTGCTGTAAGTTATTTTCGGACGTATCATTATGTCTGGAGGGATTTATAATTCAGAATTGTTGCAAGTGTCAGAATTGTTGCAAGTGTGTCCTATTTATATTTAAATTGGCACATTGACATATTCAGACGAAAAGATGATGATACTCGTTCTTTTGACTAGCGTGTGGCATCGACATTATAAGTTACAGCATGAAAGCTGGCACAATCGGAATGTGAACAGCTACAGCTGTGATTATTTCCCTTGTGATAAATTGTAGCCTTTAGTTCTTCATCACTAAAGTTTGGATTTTTTATTATTATTTTTGGGTGGAATCAAACTATCCATTTAATGACATTAAAATCCAGAGAACGACAGATAGAGCAGAAACAAGAGTATCAACATGAGTTTCTCACCCACAAGCACCGATCGGCTGTTGCTCCGGTGTTGGCACACTGCACAGTGCGCTCTACCTGCATTTGTAACGCGCTTTCCTATTGGCTGAGCGAGCCTCACGGCAATTTTTCAACATGCACTCGTAAAGGCCTTTACGCTCACGTAGAACTGCTGTGAACATCTCAACGTACGATAAACGCAGAGAAACGTTAACGCAGTCTTTTGCGTTTAAAATTGAATCGTAACTTTGCGCAAACTTGATTAACTTTTAAACATCCGGGCCCTGTCTTCTATGCTACTTCAGCCCAATCTGATGGCCAATCACTTTCTACTTCAGCGCCATCACAAGTATTCCTCCTCCGCATAGTACATCCAGTATCCACCAGCCATACCATCTGTAGTATCAGTACACTTTGACGTGCTACGCCAGTACAACCCAAGGTCCATCCATATTTTATCCCATCGTCTCCACATCCAATACCTCAGTCAAACATCCTCAGTGCCATCCATCGAATATCCCGTCGCCTTCATCCAACATCCATGGTACGCTCCTTCCTTCACCCACGCTTCTGTTCCTCCATCACCGCCTCTCGAAGCTCCCAATCTTGAGAGGTTATGCAGATTTTACGACCCAAAGCGAAGAATATTCGTCGATGCTGCCCGTTACGAAGCCATAAAGCGATGGACACCATTTATGGCTACGTTATCATAACTCTTCTATGAAAATTATATTGCCATTTAAGGACAAGCTGTAGTGTGTTCAGTGTGAAAATAGTAAAATAATGGAGTTTCGCTTATAAATTCTGGAGGATTCCGGCTCAAGGTCCATGGGATATCGAGTCCAATTCTGCTGGTAGTTAAAAAGAAGCTGCCTTACTGTGGGAAACAGTAACATAATGGATTTGTGCCACAAATATTAATTTAAAGGCTTTTCTACCCTAAAATCCTAGAAAAACTTTGAGAAGTAATGGGAGACACAGTTTATAGCAACAAGACGGTAGGACTAATTTTGCGAAGAATTCGGATTCACATGATGAATGAAATGAAAAATCAACTACTGAAAAAACTTAGAGGACAGGCAAAAAAAGAGTTTTCCAATTCAATCACATGCCAATCCAACATGTCTCTTCACACTGGATTACACGGACAAATATACGAAACAGTCCGAAAAGTACTAGAAACTGAGCCTCAGCAGCAGCAGTTGATATAAAATATCATCCTGCCGATAGCATCAACTTGGTATTTGTTTCTTTTTAATTATACACCTTATTTAAACCAAAGACACTTGAGTTTTAGATATCTTCCTATATATTAATACGCTTGTACGTACCTACGCACCTACCTACCTACCTTTTGTGTCACGCTCTTCATCACAAATAGATACAAGAAAATTCGAGTTTTACTGAGTTCGGGAAGCTGGCTTATCTGTGATACGGCTGGTGACTAATCTCTCGGCCACAGGCCAGGTCTTTTTAATAGTTTATACCTATGCCCGAAATTTTTAAGAATAAATCTTTGGGAACCTGTATCGTGGTTTACTACCAAATGAATTCCACGGGTCCAGTTATACAGAGCAACTTATAAATATATCCCACGGGGCATCTTCAGTAATTATTATCAGCAAAAAGGCTGATCGTATATGATATCATACATCGAATCTCGGGGTGGTTTGTGAAGTTGATGGGGAATTGCCATGGTACAATGTGAAGGTTTCACTAATCTATCTGAAGCACCTTAAGCCAGACCATGAACGTTTCATGGGTGCTACTAGCTTAAATAAACTAGCTGGACCCGTGAAACTTTCAGGGCTTTGCAAGGCCTTTCAGACAGACCCGTGAAACGTTCATATTTTAGCATGGCAACACCACACTTATTCTTCAACACTGGGACTCGATACCGTATATTAAGTTCATCCTTTTGGTTGATAATAATATCCATAATTAACTGCAGTGGAGTAGCCAGGGGAGGATCGTGGGGGACACACTCCCTCCCTAAAAAGTTACACGCACCCTTCACTGGAAATGAGGCGCTGAAAAAAATGCACTGCTTAGGACCTAGCTTTTGTGTCTTGCTGCCCCCCCCCCCTGAATATTGCTATATTCAACCCAGTGTCGGGAGTCCGATGGGAGTGGCTAAGAGCGCGAAGCAACTTGGCCAAATCTCACTTAAGCGCGTTGTATAATTAACTTGTCTCAATCAATAAAGTTATATATAAAGTTATAAATAAAGTTATATTCGAATACTCAAAGTGCATTAGTCAAAAGATTAGATTTGGCTCTGCTGCGTTCAATTCAGCCCCGCTCGTAAAGGATTGCATACGCTGGTTTGACTAGAGCACTCTTAGTGCCCACCCCCCACATAGAAATTTTCCATGTCCCAAACCGTTCATTCAGAAGAGCCCAGGGGCATAAAAATTATTAAAAAGACCTTGCCCAACTGCACAGGACTGCTGCGGTTATCACTGGACCCGTGGAATATTTGTATAAGCTAGCAGCACCCGTGAAACGTTCGCGGTCTGGCTTAAGGCGCTTCAGATAAATCAGTGAAACCTTCACATTGTACCATGGCAATTCCCCGTCAACTTCACAAACAACACCGAGATTCGATGTATGATATCTTGTACGATCAGCCTTTTCGCTGATAATTACTGAAGCTGCCCTTGTCTAAGTGGACCCGTGGGATATACTTATAAGTTGCTCTGTCGAACTGGATCCGTGGAATTCCTTTGGCAGTAAACCACGGTACAGGTTCCCAAAGATTTATTCTTAAAAATTTCGGGCGTATAAACGATTAAAAATACCTGGCCTGGCCTGTTTAGTCACCAGCCGGTTCAAAGATACGCCAGCTTCCCGAACTCAATAAAGCTCGAATTTTCTTGTATCTGTTTGTGATGAAGAGCGCGACACAAAAGGTAGGTACGTAGGTAGGTACGTACGTACGTACGAGTGTACTAATATATAGACTAGTGGTCCGGGCCGTCATTATAAATGACGGTCGAAAATTAGCACCTCAGGAAAACTCTCGCTGTCTCCTGTGTTTATTACTGTTCAGAAGTCTTCTTTAATGAAAATTCAGCATTCTGCCTAAAATTTCGATATACATATTATGAGGCGTAGGTAAGTATTATCTCCCGTAGCAACTCAGAACGATGAACATGTCCAGACACGATCATGCAGGCAGGCTCTGGTCCCTCAGCTGGAGCGCCCAAGTGCGACTCCTGTCTTCGGCACCTACATTTTCTCCTATCTTATTCCCATAGAGCGTGACAGGAAAGATTCAAATATAGTTGTAAATAATTAAATAAATAAAAATACGACGTGAATTATTACATAGTACTGATTATCAACCAAAAGGATAGACATCATATATCGAGTCCCAGTGGTTAACAATAAATGTGGTGTTGCCATGCTAAAATATGAACGTTTCACGGGCCTGTCTGAATAGACTTGCGAAGCCGTGAAAGTTTCACGGGTCCAGCTAGTCTATATATTAATACGCTTGTACATACCTACGTACGTAGGTTCGTACCTACCTACCTACCTACCTACCTACATTTTGTGTCACGTTCTTCAATAATAGATACAACAAATATGGCTTGAAATATGGATCATTTCCCCCGTATCATATCTACCTACGGGTTTTCAATTTTTTTCACAACATTCTATTCACTTTGCAGGCAGCGGGTGGCATTTCTAATATGGCCGGTTGCGTAGCCATGATACGGCACGGATAAACAGAAAGGGTAGTGTTGGGCTTTTTGCTCTGGAGTAATTTTTGAAGCGATTGCGTTGCCGCAAATGCAACCGCCTCTACAGTCTACCGTGTGATGCCTCAGCAAACACATTGACATCTTGAGCACAGAAGATTACCCTGTTGCGAGTGGAGAAATTGACCGAATCTGTTTTCTTTTAGTTACTGTATGTAGCAATCACAATCAACAAAGTAGAAAAATTATAGGCCTCTGATCAGTATCCACAGGTTCCGAAATGGTGAGAAAAAAATAGAAACACTGACAAAAATTTGGAACGTGTAACCTTATGGAGGGCTAAATTATCTGTAAACTGTGGGAAATAGAGCTTAGAAAAGGCGTGCAAATACGTACTGTAAGAGAATATTGCAAGATGTACCGTCGTATTTCTACGTCTTTATCAAAACACAAGTGCGAATTCCTAGATGACTGAACAATTGCGTGACTCAATGATGAAATCGAAATACTAGGAAAAGTTAGACGAGACGTAAGGTAGACGGACTGCATGAGGATAGCCTGGGTTAAGCGGCGGACGGGGTTGTTTGGATATGACGTTACCGCAGGTTAAATAAGATAAGTGAAAATATTCACTAACCGTGGAATTTCCATGAGTGCAGCTAGTATTTAGTACAGCAATCTACAATATAATAAAGACCGATGTGTATTTATCTGTTTGTTTATCGGTTTACCTATTTTCTGTCACGCTTTAAGAAAACAGAGAGGCGGAAATTATCCCAGGTTGGAGGCTCTGGTCGTCCTCTCAAGCTCCATTGAAAACTGATAGGTAGAAAATAGGCCGGTTGCAGAAGATGGCAAACGTATCTTAATTAGGGACGGTTGCAATTCAAAAATGAAGATATCACAGGTTTAGTCTGATTCGTACAAGTATTACCTTCTCCATACATCGAATCTATGGCAAAGTATTGGGGGCCTCAGGTATAACTGCACTTCTTGCATTGCCGAAGTTGAAATCACAGCACTAAATATATCTGAAGCTTCCAATAGCACTCTCATGAATCTTGATTCGTAGTTTTTTCCCACAGATAATTTCGTTGCATAAGTTATTCCTCCAACTTTGATACAATTGTCGACGAAACAACTTCCAATAACCAAAAGACTATCGGACAAATATGACACACCAGGGTATCTATGATACCAACTCGAATCAATTCTTTTCAGTGTTGCTGAACTGACTGCAAGAGTAACTAGAGCACTCTGAGAGCGCATACCTCCGCCAAGTGAGCCAACGGTAGCAAAAATTCAAATTGGCTCTGAAACCATAATTTTCTTTGCATAAACTCCAAAATCTGATCATTTGTG
>LQNS02000154.1:947685-962605 GCA_001587735.2 Parhyale hawaiensis | reverse complement strand
TGTCATCCAACAACGAACGCGCCACCGCTGCCGCCAACAGTTCACGTTCGGGGAACATCATCATCGGCTGACGCTCGTGTGTAGCCGCACGGAAACGCAAACGCCATGTTGGGACTTCTTTGCAAGACTGAGCGTTGCTGTGCTGGTTTGGGGTATGTGATGGTAATAGTAAAAGAAGAGTTATTTGATGCATGTGAAAATGGGACGCGGGAATAATGCGAGGTAACATTCAGTGAAGAGTACTTTACACAAAGCGTTCTTGGTATTCGGAAATATAGATGATAATATGTTTCCGAATACCAAGAACGATTTATCAGAAAAATTGAGGAAACGAGCTTTACGGATGTTTACACAAACTCGAATGTTGACCTTGGCAATGTGTCAACTGAATGCTCACGTTTACTCCACCTATCAAGAAGGCTTCCCATTGACAAAAAATAAATATAAAGTGAAACAATCAAGCATCATTGGCTTTCTCTGAACTTGAAATACGTCTTTGGGAAAAAATACAGAGTGTGCAAATTGTTTAAGCTAGACGCAATAGCAAAAAGGTCATTTTAATTTGTTAGGAATGTATTGAATAGACGTATACGTAAATGTAGAGAATATTGCAAACAAAAGATTTATGAATCCAGCTAGTAGTTTAGAAGAATATGGCACATCCTGAATGAGATCTTAAACAGAGAAACTAACTCAAAAAATGCCACTCTCTCAGTTTAAATGGTGGAACGCATACTAATGCTCACTCAGCTAATCTGTTCAATAATTCCCTTACGTCCATTGCTACTACTCATGTTCAAAACCTTCCCTGATAGTCTGAGAATTTCTCCATCAATGCTAATTTGTTCATGATCCATTAGGTCTTGAAGTCTTCCCAATTCCATGAAATAATTCAAATACTAAATTAATTTAGCACCAAACACTGTAATTGCGATGAAATTGGACCTTTTCTTCGGTGAAAGCCATAAATTACATAATTGATCCTATTTGTTACATTTTCATCTTGAGTTTGTGACAGGAATTTACCCCAACGTTCTAAAACATGCTCGTGTTATTCCAATATTCAAATCTTTTGCAACTCAAACAATGCAAGTAGCCAAATACAGACGAATATCAGCAGTTCCAGTATTCAATAAAATTTTTTGAAGAAATACTTCACTCAAATGAATTCTTAGTGACTCATAGCGAAATTTCTGGCCAATGGTTTGGCTTTCGCGTAAAATCCAATACAATATTAGCAGTTTTTCATCTTGTAAAGGGTTTTTATGATAAATCATACAGAATAAGTTTATTCTTGGACTTACGGAAATATTTGATACTATTCATAAATTGCAATACTTAAAAGTAAACTCGACCAGTACTGTGTTCGTGGTACAGCCAATGCGTTAATTGAAAGTTATATACCCAACAGAGAAGAGCATGTACTCTACAATAATATCAAATCTCAAATTTTGCCTAACAATATTGCAGTTCCTAAGACATATTCCTAATTAAACCATTGTTATTCAACAATTTTATTAATGATATAGCTACCATTGGTATGAAGTGTTTACTGTGTACTGATGATCAAACATTCTTTAATCGCAGATGCAGTTTTCACTTAGCCATTACCGATACTAAATATATATTTTATTTCGGCTGCCTTGATATTAAATGTAATTTACTTCATGCTCTGCATGGCCCGGAGGTATCACCTGTTTTCTTCTGTGGTAAAAAAAATAGACAGGGGTCTCAATTGCGATAACTTGGTTTATGTTTCGATGATAAACTGTGCTTCAAAGCCCCCATAGGAGAAATGGGTTGAAAGTTTGGAAGGACTTTTGGTATTATACATGCAGTGTCTAATTGCGTCACTCTTAATTCGTCAAAGCTAATTTATTTTTTAATAGTTTACTCTTCGGTACTACAAAATATTATCATCTCGGTAAGGGCTCAGTGCCCGGCGATTGCTGCGTCGGTAGGTCAATTTGTGCTCAAAGTGTAGTTTCTGTGCTCGTTTTAGCCACAGATCAGCGGGCTGCGAGTGTTCGAACCGACGCTAGTTACGCTAGATAACAAATTTAAGCCTTTTACAGACACGTGACTTGCATCAGGTTTTTTAATTGGTGATGCTGATTTGAAATGCGCAAGAAAGAACTTCGCAATAAATGCTTTTCGACCAATGTTTTTTACTATTAACTACTTAATTCCAACTTGAGCATGGGCTTGTTTTAAGAAACCGATTTCAAAAGCCAGGCAACTCACCCTCTTCTCAACGTCGAGTCGCGCAAGGAATTTACACAGGCTGGACCGTATCCTCACAACTAGAGCCATTACTAAAGAGCCATCTTTGCATCACCGGTCATCCGGTTAAAAAAAACTGTGGCAAATTGCTAGTAAATACAGCACCGATGGCTATTCTTGTTGATCAAGAAATTTAATGGAATCACGACTACAGCAAGTGTTAGTTTCGGCTCTAAATTCATGTTGCTTTTATAAACCGAAATTAATTTTCATGGATGCTAGTCCATTATGACAGCAATCGTGTATATCACGGCATGAACGTCGCTTGATATCAAATGGCTACAGTGACCTCGCTGACAAAGTCCATCGACCACCATCCAAAGATCAAAGACTGTCGCACCGACGTCGTTCTCCGTAGTTTTCTCTTTAGTAATTCGCACCAATACAAATGTCAGGTGGCCATCAGAAAGCGCCGAATGAATTAGCTCAAGTCAAAGGGTGAATTTGAGGGCTTCCGGTAATTAATAAATTCATCTGTGTTGAATTTGAAATAAGGACACGAGTGGCCGATGCGGGGATGCCCGTTGTCGAGAGATTACCTAAACTAAAACGGCCGTCGGCGCATGTAGCCGATATATTGGGAAATGGTAGAGTTGTGGACCAGGAGACTAACGGCAGGATATTGGAAGTAAATTCTGAGTAGGGATGTCATAAATATTTTATACCAGTGGTCTGATTGGTCATTATGTGAACACGAAATATTATGCCTATAATGAGACCCCGGTTTTCTTCTTGCTCATCTGATCCTGGTGGGACTCCTCAAATGCCAATTACATACAGTACCAGGACGTCTAAAAGGAGTAATTTGGCACCTTACGCTTCAGTATTACCGCACATTTACGAAAATACTACAACACAGCTCAAGCTAATTCCATATTTGAATATAGGTAATCCTCGATATAGTCAGCTTGTTTCATGCCGTTTTATAAATCAGGCTCAAAGCTTTTACATTCAGGAACTTTATACCTCTGTTCTCAATTCAAGAGTACAAATAATGAGTACTGCGCAGCAAAACTATATGCGACAACAGTCTGAGAGGCACTAAGCTCTACTGGAAATTACTCGCGTGTCACTGACGTACTGTCGCCGATACAGCATCGATCGTTTTCGTTCACCACAGCGATTTCTACAAAGCCAACAGAAAAAGACATGCAGGCATGCTGCTGTGAGAAGTATAATTTTCACTAGCTCTACGTCACATAGCAGCTCAAACGGTTGCCTTTTTTGTACGGCATCTCAGTTTCCCAAACAATAACCACTTGCTATTCAGCAATGACTTCAGACGAAAATATGAAACTCGCTCACAGCATACATTTTACCAGATTTGTATTTCTGAAAAATATTGCATGCTCTATTTGAGTACGCACGATAGTGTTCGACGACGAGTCGTAAGATTCGTGTTGCATCAGAGAGCTTTAGTGGGTAAATTGAGTTGTTATTGGTTGAAATTTTTTATGATGAACAGAACTGAACAAAAATTTCTGCTAGCTTGTTTTCACCGTTCTGTAGCTCTCTTTTATAGCTTAACCGCCAGTAATCCTGACCCATTTAGTTGAAGCTGTGCAGTTGCAGTCAACGGCCCTGCAGCCTTTCAGTTATGACACTAATTATGTCATTAGTGATGATGAAATTAAGTTCTTCAACCAGCCCACTTCTTAAAATAAATTTTTTAATAACAATCTGGCCTTCTTTAGTTAATAGCCAAGCAAGTCATGAGTGAAATTTTGCGACCTAGTGACGGTTGAAGCAGAACATCTTGACAAAAAAGGGCCTTCCTTGCACGTCACAACCGCACTAAGAAATTGCTATCGTGGGTCTGCTTTTATTGGTAATTATATACCTTCAGTGATACGCTACACTACGTTTTGTACACCTGATATTCCCGACAGGGCCTAATAAAGTTGTTATTGTTGGTATTATTAACATTTTCCGAAAAAGAAACAAGTCACCGGGTTTAAAAGTCGAAATTTTATATTATTATCTAGAGATCTCGTTAGCAACGAAAGATAATCTGCTCCTGTCTTTGAACATGATTCGTAATTATTATATAACTCATTACATCGACGCATTTACTGAGAACATCTGATTGAGTGGATCTAGTAACGCATTTTCGGAAATAAAATATCGAGTATCCGTGTTGCTCAGAGTTCTTTACTTATAGTACCTCCGTTGTCTTCCAAATAGTCCTTGACACTACCGGTTCTGTAAATAGTCCTTGACATTCCTCACCTTAATACTATCAATCAATATCATACTACTTTCCTTTACCATTGTGCAGCAAATTACCCATCTTCCATACCACCCGTCTTATTACCATCTCCTCCACAGTCCATCACATTACCCCCTTATATAGTCCATTACATAGTTCAAACAACTGATGTACATCATTCAGAGCTCTCTCCTGGTGCCCTGTGGACCCAAGGTAATTTTGTTTGCTTTATGGATTGCCCTGATGACGCTGCCTCGGCCCAGCTTTGCCCCTCTGAACTCCCTTGTTTTCAGTTTCTGGTCAGGTTTTTGCAGGCGGTCTTTCTGTTCGGTATTGTTATCAACATTTAATGGTCTGTGAATAATTTTGAAAGCTAGTAACAATTTCGTAGTATTTTTGCTGCCTGCAGACGTGTGCTGTTTCTGTTAATTTGTCTTTTCCTTCTGTGCATATATTATTACTGTAATATTGCTATTTTTCTGTTACTTCCTTTAGCATTTAGATTACTATGAGGCCTATGTGTGCATAGAATGTACGTTGTGCTGTATAAGAGCGCTTTGAATCTGCAATTTAGTCTAGAAGTTTCGTTGTACTGCTGTGCACAATTTTCTGATTGTCACTCCTTAATCTATGAACACCTTCCCACGGTGAGAAATATATGTTTACTAGTGGACCCGCGCGTTAAAAAAATTTACCCAATAATCGATATTTTTATTAACATAGGCCGTTGCGGAGTTTTCTCTGAACTGATTAATAGCGAAATAAAAAAAACGTTTATAGAAGTACTTTCTAAACGCACAAGATCCCAATCGACAAGAGTTCAATTTGCAGCGCTACCAACTGGAACCATTTTTTTATGTAAACGCTCCTACTTCGTGTTAATCTTGGAGATCCATGATTTCACTGACTAAGATCTTTTACTGTAGCTACGATAAATTACGATGACAAAAGACTAGCTACTTCATACATGTAAATGTATGTACGTACTCAGTACAATAAATCTGTCACATTCACATATTTACGTTGTAACCTCTAAAATGTTGTTTCTGCGGTAAGATAAGTGAGCAATGAGTGGTAAATTGGGAGAAGATAATTCTAAACCAACTAAGGAACACAGTAATGCTAAGGTGTAGTGATACACCTCTCAATAACTGAAACACGTCTTTTCTAGTAAACTCTTTGCAATTATTGCAAATAATCATTCATTTACCAGAGCAGGAAACTCAATTAGCTGTTACACAAATAGTCTTTCCGTTGGTTTTGTAACGAAGCAAATACTAGCTATGTTTTGCTGAACCACTGTCATACACATCCATCACAACTAAAGTACCCAGAAGTGCAGTCTGCACAAGGAACAACGCTCGGTCCAAACAAAGGATATGGTTTCTTCCCCCTTCAAAAACACAACTCAGCCTTCCCTAAGCTTTGTGTTCTGGGAAAAGGTCGTTTCAGGTACGTTATGGGGGATTAATGCGAGATCGAACATGTTTCACGCTGTTTTTGATGACAAAGTTTGAAAGAGATAACCTCTTAACGTAGCCTTTTTAGAGTGCATTTTGGGCGTCGTTATGGTCTTTGAAGCGGAGGCGTGCAAACTTTCTAAAACCAGTGAAGTCATTAAGGAAACGTCTTTTTTGGTGTCAGTGAAAGCGATCTTTTGAAGGTTCGAAGCTATGAGCTACAGGTTGGACGTCCTAACGAGTTCGGTGTGGCCAAAAAAGGATTTAAAGCGAGCTAGCGACACGCTCCAGTGTGGAAATGGAGAGACGGAAAGTCTGGACGACCTCGAGCACGCGATACCGGCATAAGGCAGCTGTGGCCGCCACGGGTGGTGGTTGCTTTTACGCTGGCGAGTTGCTTCGGTGTTTTTTGGAACTTAGTTCTCAGGTAATTCGGGAGAATGCATGCCCTAGCGCAGGGATAAAAGGAAGCGGAAAAGCATTGCTAGCTGCTGCAGGAGCATTTTTGTAGAAGTTCTACTGCAGGTAGTAGGTTCTTACATGCTAAAGTTGCTGTAATATTTTGTGGAACGTAATGTCTAGATAATTAGGGTAAAAGCTTGTTCCTGCTCACGAATAAAGAAAGAGGTGCAGCATTGCTAAATTTTCCAACTATTGTTTTTTTTTTTGTAACTTTTGGTACAGGTTATTGGTTCTTGATTCAGAATGACTTTTATTTTTCCTAGAACTTAAACTTAACGTAATTTGCACAAGACATACTTTAGCTCGCCGGTGATAGGAAAGTGTACAGCGTTGCAAACGATCCACGCACAGTACTTATAGAAGCTCCAAAAGATGAGTGTATAATTTATGCTAGAGTTACCTCAGTGTTTTTTACCGCCAGGGGTGCACACGCGAAGACGTCTTGTTTTCAGCGTATCTGTGGTGTATCTGTCTTTCCCCACCTGGGCTGCCAAAGCTGATCTTGGGTTTTTTACAAAAATTCTATAAGCACTTCTCGGGGCTGGCGTTCTGTTTTCAGTGTTCCCGCCAAGGAGGTTTAATGAGAGGAAGGAGCAGAGCTACAGGAACCGGCAGCTCAACCATTTCAGAAGGCTGAAGCCTGGCTGACTCGCTGATTGGTTCCACGAATAGGTGGGAGCCTGTGATTAGTGGGAACTAAGCAGCCATTGAAGAACAATAAACTTCATTGGCCAGTACTGCAAAATGTGGCTGTGTTCTCTCTCATTAAACTTCTTTAGTTACTGCAGTGGCTGTATTGGCACAGTGTGTTTATGTCACCTAAGGTTGGGCTAGCTGGGTAGCGGGCTGGGCGGTCCCGAAGAGTTCAAAACGCCCATTCTTGTTTTTTTTCTTTTTGGAGGGTGGAAGGAGAAGAAGAAACGAATGCACAGCATGTGAATAAAAGGGAAAAATTCAGCAGGAAAAGTTCAGCGTGATAGTAGCTGCTGCTGTAATTTCTTTTTTTTTTTCATGACTTCGACCACAGACTGCGGCAATTAAATGTTTCAATTAATTTAATTAACCTTGAATTGTTATTAGTTCTAAAGTAGCTTGGGAAGTGCATATCTCATAACCCAAAGAAGAGAAAAGTAATGCCGTTACTAAAATATTATGGAAACCACAGGGTGGTGGTGCATAAGCATTAGATATACTGCAGTGTCTTGTATACTTATTTCTGAAGTAACATGGAACAATGCACGCCTCGCCTTTCGGATAAAAAGGAAAGGTAAATTGCAACTACATTTTCTAACAGATTTTCCTTTAGAAAATAAATGATGAAGATGGTGGTGTCTTGTCGATCACTGGTTCTCTATAAGGGGTCTAGAGACCCCCGTAGACCCCAGGAGGTCAACCATAGAAGGCTTAAGTGGTTTATTTAAAGAAAACCTCTATTTATATTTCTCTTTTTGTATTTAAAGACTGACATAAATTCTGCAACAAAAACTATTCATACAGTTTTAAAAAAATTATAAAAATCATTATGCATCATTTATGAGTTTTTATAGATTTGTAAGAAAAGATCAGCTGAGTTCCCTTTAAAATAATCCACATTTTCTTTAAAAGCAACGTTTACTTTTAATTAATGGAGTAAATACTAACCGGATTTAAACTAAAAATCTCACTAGTTTTCTAATTCTCATCTTAGTGAAGGTTTGCATATAAAATTACAACCTCTAAAAATATACATTACTTTTTTACAAATCTGGGGCAATTTGAACCACTGACAGGCAGTGGTAATAGATAAATGCGTGTCAAATAAACTTTAAATGTACGATATTCTAGTTAATTAATATTGATAAAACAGTGATTTTTCTTCATCCTTTGTAACACAGGTATTACCTAAATGCAGCATAATGCATACTTTCAACACTAGGGGGTCTACGACAATGCACTGCTCTTTTGGCAGGGGTCTACACTGAGCAGTTTTAGGGAACCACTGTTGCAGACGAATCGAAAGCTTGAAAAATGTTAAATGATTTTAAAAATTACTAGTTTTATTACAGCTAGTATCTTATTAATGCACAAAAATTCCAACTTCTAGTTGGTAGATGGCACGCTTACTGTAACAGCAGCAAAACTAGAGCAATAATTAGAGGGCGCGTTGCACCTCATGCACAAGAACCCTCCCAGTAAGCTGCATTAATTTATGTAGCAAAAATTATAAGATAATCGCACATGTCAAATTTAGCACTTTAATTTTCAGCATGTTGATTGATGACTGTTTCCGTATTTAAATCAGTGAGATTTCCATGCGAGAAGTGCAAAAGTTTTTATAAAGTCGAAGATTCATTTCAGAGGTACCTGCTAGTATTGAAGCTGATGTTATTGACTATAGAACGTGCTTTCATTTGATAATATTTGTTAATGCAGTTCCTTAATTTTGGCCTTTCTTTGCCTCATGCAGAGCACTTTCAATATAACAGCAAGTTACTGGGCTTTTCCGAGATTCAATGCCTGAAGAAGTGCATTCGAAATAAAATGCATTCGAAAATAGAACTTTTTGTCTTTGTTCTTTGTGCTGAAGTTATGTTGTCCACTACGTGGTGGTACCAAGAAAAGATATAACCCCCCAAATTATAGACATCAGTCAATGAAAACTGACCGTATCGCACAATATCTAATAAAACATGTCCATACTGTACCTCTTAACCTAACGTTCCTTGTCTAACCTACTGCTAATCACCCAACCTTACGTTCTTCTACTATACCATACGAATGCAAATGGGTTTAGAATTCCAACGAAGTATCTGTAATATTCAGTCGTGAAGTAGATGGATGCAATACCACCAGCTTTCCACCCAGTTCATCTACCACCACTCCCTTTGCCCTTGTTGACATCCACGGTTCATGGACGTGCACGATTCGCTGATTTCGACGGAGATGATCTCCTGGAGTTAGCACTAACTCGCCCAAAATTATATTCCTGAGCGTTCGGTTCATCACTCTGGACCAAGTTTCAGTCTCTTACTCTTTGCAAATTTTACTTAAGTGTTGGGCTGTTTCAAGTTTAATCGGTTTGTGATTAACGCTTGAAGCTCGGCTCAACTTGGTGCAGTTGCTGTTCAAAACTGAAGTTGCTAGCAAGTTACAGTTAATAAGATTAAATGATTTCTTTTGAAGTTGGAAAATTAGACATAGCCCTAATAAGATTCTTAGCCGCCCCAGGAGCTTGAAGGGCGACCAAGCTAGCTCAAACAGGGTGATCACACTAACGAGGACGTAGTTTTGCCCTAAATTTAAAGCATTGATGATCTGTTATAGTTTGCAGAATAGGAGATAGAGCAGATTTGAGAATTTCTAGGACTTACTCTGATTTCTCGATATCGATACCTGATAGTTTACTACAATTACAGATAGATAAGCATTATTATAGAAATATATACGTAGATGCATTGCTTCTCATTACCAGTTTGGTAAGGATATGCCTGCGTAGCCAAAAGAAAGTTGACTAACTTTTGGGGCCAGCATTAGAAGCAGGGCCCCTGTGAAATCCGCGCTACCTTGAGTACCTTGAGAATATTCTGACGAAGTCCAGGTGACAGGAGTGACGTTGGTAACGGTTAAGTCAACATGACCACACATCTTAACTGGGAAATCACACGCACTATTTCTTTCTGCAGATCTAGGCCTACTGGCCTCAAAAGAGTGTATGTACGACTGCAGTCGACCATAGATTCTCAAGAGCAATGTCGCCAGTGACGGAAGGCTATTTTTTCAACGACCTGCACTCCAAGCGCAAGAGCTTGTCTGCTGGCAACAGTCTCGATCTCACACATTCTGCATGTAAGAGCGGACACTCTAGCGTCCTGCTGCCTCCAGTAGAAGTGAGAACTGAACCCGCAACGCTCCTTTCTGACGCTTTTAACCACTCAGATACTGCAAACGTTCCTAATTCCTTAAGTGAGGATCAAGAAATTTAGAACCACTGTGAAAGGTGATAGCGCTCACGATGCCTGCCTCCATGTTCATCTCGATCTCTGAGGGGCAGTTTTTCTGGTAGCCAGTTATAATTTTCGGTCGAAGTTGTCGTCCATCTTCCATGTAGTGGCGCTATCATGTATTCTATCAAGAGTACAGCTAAAGTTTAAGTGGACAAAGAATTGAAGTCTATATGACATTTCTTCAGCTGGCATGCAACTGGCCTTCGTAAAGATGAGCGGATCTTCAAAAAATTAAGGGAACGTTTGAAATGTTAAGAGTGCCAATGATCAAATTTTGGTGATAATAAAAAGGACATCCTGGTTTCAAGAACAATTCGAATTTTTTGTTACCATTCTCTTGCTTGGCGGAGGTATGCGCTTTCAGAGTTCTTCTCTATATGCATTAATACTGACAAAATTTTTATATAGGTGAGCTAAGGTTCCCATTATGGCTATACGATTCTTGCTCCACAGTCGAACAACCAATTAATGCGACCATGTAAAAATAATCGTAAGTATTATAGTTCTCATACTCACCAAATTTTCAAAATACGTACGAGCAAATTGCTTTGAAGAGTGTTTCGCTTCTCCTTTATATGCTATGACCATATAATGTTTGCTACACCGAGAAAAATATATATTACCGGAATATATTTGGTTGAATCATACAGTCAAGAATGTCTAGTCTACAGATGAAGTCGATTGCAGCAGAACATGATTTGTTTTCCTCAGTTCGAGAGGAAAATAATAGCGTTCTAACTTTTTGTTCGTGGTGCGAAAAGCGCTAAAAGTCCGTCTAAAGCCAAGGAATTTCCTCTTTTTCGCCGTTGATAAAGTTCTTATGAGTCAAACATAGCACGGTATCAATCTCCCTCCTCTGCAAGGGTCCGCTTCAAAACAGTACGCTTTACCTTGTTGCCTAACAATAGTGTCGCTTTTCCTACTCTAAAACCAGCACAGTTTCACGTTTTTCGAACCGCAGATGAATCCTAATTGCACTAAAAATTAGACAAACCTCAGCTTTAAAAACTTCGCGTCGCTTTGTTGGAAAGAAAAAACGCACTCGCATGCCCAATTTCCCGTTTCATAAACAATGAGAGAAGACAAACAGAAGCAGAATCGACCACGGAAGTGAAATATAATCTCAGTCTTACCTTATGAGCTTTGGCGAATTGATCCAGCGGCTGGAGGTCGTGGTGAGCATGTATTCCAGCTTGACAGGTATCACACACAACACACCTACACACGGTACAGTAAACACTGCCTATTTCACCATGAGCCCCACACACCGCCAAACTCGCAGTGGGGATGGAAGTGAGAGGTGCAACTTGCGTAAGGGTGTGAGTGGAGAGTGGTCCCCTGGAGGGGTGACAGGAAGCCAAACATGGGGCACAGTACTGGACCTGGCACTGCTCGCAATGGACCGTGGCATCTCCAGGGGGACCCTCGCACAGTTGGCATGGGGGCAAAGGAACCCCGGTGCCACTCCCCAACTCGCCCTTGTGTCTTGCCACTATCCGCGCCATAGCAGGGTACGGTGTCAGGCCGCTTAGGCCTGTGGGACCCAATGAAAGTTCCTTGTTGCATGCCGGACACCTGACGGAATTGGTGGTGCAGCCGGAACCGGCCTTTACAGAACTGGACGGACCTTCATTGGTGTTGTCTTTATCCTCCTGTATGGTGGTAGGCACTACCGGTGGTACCGGAGGCGGAACGGGTAGCCCGTGGGAAGGTCTGGACGTCGAAGCAACCACAACACCGCTGTCTGTTTCGCTGTAGACCGAAGCCTTATCGCTGGCATTGTCTTCAGCGTCAGGATTTGCCTTAGGATGAGGGGATTTGGCGCAAGAGGCGCAGACGGCTCGGCTGCAGCAGGGCAGGAGCAGCGGGTCAGTCAACAGCTGGCAACACAAGGCGCACGACAACTCGACTTCCATCGCGCACCGCGGCGCTACACAAACTGAATTTCCCACTGCACCATCGCTGGCGCTATAGCAAGCACAATCGATGGCTTTTGCCCTGTTTGCCAGCCAGTGCTGCTCGTATGTAAAACCTGCTAACTAATGACCCACTGGCGGGGCGAGCACGGTGGTCAAACACGGTACCAATGCGTCACACTCCGTGACACTAAAGAGATATCATAATGAACACGAATGCCCGCTCAACAAATGAAATATGTGAAACCTGCTACCAAGGCTCTGCAGAGCGTCAAAGAAAAATTGCCACCAAATATACGAGGGTTTTTTGTTAGTCTGAAAACCTGTGGCCGATATATGTATAACAGGCTAGGTCTCATTTAGCTAATTTCGCTATATTATTGCAAGCTTCAAGCAGAAAGTCTAGTATTAGTGAAAATAAGAAAATATCTTTCTCGAACATTTTAATGTATTATACGATAAAAATCAACTGAACATAGAAGTTTAACCAGGCGGAAAGTAATGAAATTAAAATCTCAGTTCTGCAACTTGCCATATGAGTGCGTCGTAGCTTTCAGGAGCTCGAACTACCCTCGTTTGAGCAAAGACGGATCATGAATAAACTTACTCCAATCGTTTGTACACCAGAAAGACAACAATGATACTTGGTTTGTAGAACTCTTTGAAGATGATGTACTTTCGTTCCAAAATAAATTGAGGAACTCCATCAACATCGAAGAAGCGATCAAGAACATTAGTTCTTCCAATACATCATTGTAAAGACGTGGAATATGTTTTCCCCGGCAGTTGTTAAAACCGCAAATCGTCAACACGCTCAAAAATCACACAGAACAGTTTTTCGAGCCGCACTGTCCTCCTAATTCCATGACTCTAGTTGGCACTTCATCACTCATCAATTCCTTAACGTTCACAAAACCAACCTTAGTGTATTGTTCTCTTCACAAAATTAATGGAGCGTGCCACCGCTAAAAACATACTTAAGTACTTTGTTGACCGATCCCAGTAGCTGCCATTTTCCTTAATTACATTCCGCTATTACCATGCGTCTATCCACCACAGCAAAATGCGCCAGTGCAAGCCGGGAGTATATTGTAAGTGGTTCGTTTGGGGACCAAAATTTAGGTTCTTCCCCCTTTCTGGGACTCGATCTGTTGGCCGATTAGTTGTCCAGTGTTTAATCTAAATCTAAACAATTTCACAAAAACAGTGCCTAGACAGGTGTAACGACTATTGTTGATATAATGCCGGCCATCACAGTGCAAGGACAGTTAAGCATGATGCTGACGTAATCTCAGCCACAACGGCACAGGGACAAGCCTGACACTAAAGTAATCTCAGTCACAACAGCATAGAGACAAGCCCAACACTGGAGTAATCTCAGTCAACAGTATAGAGACTATTCTAGGACTGGAGAAATCTCCGCCGTAACAACACTGAGACAACCATGACACAAGTAATTTCAGCTATCAATGCACATGGATAAGCATGATATTGAAATCAGCGATTCACGTCACAGAGGCAAGCTTGACACTGAAGTAATCTCAGCCATTCACCTCACAGAGACGAGCTTAACACTTAAGTAATCTCAGCCATTCACATCACAGAGACGAGCATGACACTGAAGTAATCTCAGCCATTCACATCACAGAGACGAGCATGACACTGAAGTAATCTCAGCCATTCACCTCACAGAGACGAGCTTAACACTTAAGTAATCTCAGCCATTCACATCACAGAGACGAGCATGACACTGAAGTAATCTCAGCCATTCACCTCACAGAGACGAGCTTAACACTGAAGTAATCTCAGCCATTCACCTCACAGAGACGAGCATGACACTGAAGTAATCTCAGCCATTCACCTCACAGAGACGAGCTTAACACTGAAGTAATCTCAGCCATTCACATCACAGAAACGAGCATGACACTGAAGTAATCTCAGCCATTCACCTCACAGAGACGAGCTTNAATTCAGTCATTCACATCACAGAGACGAGCATGACACTGAAGTAATCTCAGCCATTCACCTCACAGAGATGAGCATGACACTGAAGTAATCTCAGCCATTCACCTCACAGAGACGAGCTTAACACTGAAGTAATCTCAGTCATTCACATCACAGAAACGAGCATGACACTGAAGTAATCTCAGCCATTCACCTCACAGAGACGAGCTTAACACTTAAGTAATCTCAGCCATTCACATCACAGAAACGAGCATGACACTGAAGTAATCTCAGCCATTCACATCACAGAGACGAGCTTAACACTGAAGTAATTCAGTCATTCACATCACAGGGACGAGCATGACACTGAAATAATCTCAGCCATTCACATCACAGAGACGAGCATGACACTGAAATAATCTCAGCCATTCACATCACAGAGACGAGCATGACACTGAAGTAATCTCAGCCATTCACATCACAGAGACGAGCATGACACTGAAGTAATATCAACCATTCACATCACTTAGACGACCATGACACTGAAGTAATCTCAGCCATTCACATCACAGAGACGAGCATGACACTGAAGTAATCTCAACCATTCACATTACAGAGACGAGCATGACACTGAAGTAATCTCAGCCATTCACATCACAGAGA
>LQNS02000154.1:930479-946509 GCA_001587735.2 Parhyale hawaiensis | reverse complement strand
AAGTAATCTCAGCCATTCACATCACAGAGACGAACATGACGCTGAAGTAATCTCAGCCATTCACATCACAGAGACGAGCATGACAATACAGTAATCTCAGCCATTCACATCACAGAGACGAGCATGACACTGAAGTAATCTCAGCCATTCACATGAGCCACACGCCGCTGATGCCTCCACCGCTTTACGGCCGCTCTCAGCTCTCCAGCAAAGCAATTTCCTGAAGGCAATAAATCAATGCCGATAAAACATGAGCATTGCGAGGCCTTTCGCTGGCCCGCCATGATGGTCTGACATGACATCAATGTCTTATAAAATATTTCGCCCGATATTTGGCCGCCCACTGATTTATTCTTCAAATTTTGCAGCGAGAGGGCATGCGTACAGCAACTGGGTACAGATACTGTTGCACAAAGCTCTATATTTCCTGGAGAAAAAATCACCGGAAAGCTCAACTCGCTGACTGTCATATGAAGAGAAGAAGAGCAGCTCTGCTGAAGATCTGGACGGAAAGTTATCCCCTAAACTCTGTATCATAAGTAGACTTTGGAAAATGCTTTGCTTCTGTCGTGGGTCTGAGAAATTCCTGAAAAAATAACATAGGACGCGAGGTATAACTATCGCTACTAAATAGCATGTACTACGTCATACCTAATTTACCATTCAGAATATGCCTAGTAGTACTTCAGTTATTTTTTTTAGGGAAATAGGAATGTCATACAAATTGTAAACTGTTTGCAGTTATTAGGAATTTTTTATGGTTATAAATAAAATTTGCAGCCACGTTTTACAAGTTGACGATAATCTATGAATTCTAGGATACAAACATGGCTTAAAAAATTGATCAAAACTAATTTACCCCTTAACATTGGTTATTATACTGATGAATGCTTTTTTTGCCAATAAATTTATTTCTTGCATTACTATAAATAGAATTATATGCTGTTTGATGTTGCTGTGTTACTTATAAAATATTTTATTAGAGTTCATTAATCAGGCTGGAGGACCAATATATTTAATAAAAGTAGGCTGTCAAGTTCTGTGTAGTCTATGACCCCTTACTATTACGTAGCGTCGGTATAGCAAGAAAAGACTCAGAAATCAAAATCAACAAAGCATTTGATTTATGAATAGCAGCGACCAATATGTAGTTAAAAGTGCGGCATATGCGCGATTCTGAATGAGAGGCATACTCAAGTTCAGAGTATAACAAAATGAGTAAAAACTCACGAGTAATACTTGAGGCTAATAAAGTTTAAGATGATCATCGTAATATATTATTTGCCTTGTTTTATATATCGTTTAAAGCGAAGCTCCGTAGCAGCGACAGGTGACGCTTGGAAGTTCAAAGAAACTGTATCTATATAAAAAAAAATACTTGGCATTATATTTGGCCAGAACAATCCCCAAGTATCCAACAGTAGAGCATTAAACCAAAAATTCAAGCTAATGGCTAACAACTATGAGCTAATCAAAGCAGTGTCATAAACTTTAATAGAGTACTCCGCTAAATCACAACCCAAGTTACAAGGTCTCTTTCAAACTGCTAAGAATCTACGGATTTGCTGCATAAGATTTAAGTTACTCCCGCACTACAATTTTTTTTTTTTTTTTTTTTTTTTTTTTGAACGAGCTGCACTCTTTCGTGACTGGAAATAAGTCATAAAATGCCAAATCCATTTACTGAAACACGCACAACAGGGCTCCTGCAACGTCATATTTACATAAAAAAGTCGAAACTTACGAAGTCAGGAGCCCGACTGCAGCTAAGCAGCCATGCAGGTCCGGCGTCCCTCGTTTGGCTGGCGTCTCTGAGCTCGCGAGACTCAAATTTTTGCAGCAAACGTTTAAGATATTCCAGTGGATGCTGATTGCCCCTTAGCTGCTCAAAATGGCTTCATCAGATTAAATTGGGGAGGCTTCGTGTGGAGGAAGGAATTAGCGTCTGGCGGCGTTAGCGATGCGACGCTCCCGAGCCGCTCCAGGTGTTGCAGGAGAGATGCGGGCGTCTGGAAAAAGGTTGCGAGATTGTCCACCAGTTGTGAATTTTTAGTCGGTGCTCTGACTATAAGAAATTTCGAGTAGGTTGCTAGAAAACAAACACTTATTTCTAAAACCAATCGTTAATTATTATAAAAATTTTCTTTCCTATAGATTTCAGTAATATGTGTCACACGCTTGTCAAAGTAATAATGTTCAACAGACCCAAAAACGTGGCCAAAAGAGAGCGATCCTTTCGGTAGAGAAGTTTGAACTGAAAGTTATAAATAGAAGGAAAAGGGGACTGTACATAGATCAATTATAGCTAAAGCTGCTTCAGCAGCTTCTTTCAAGTACCTCAAAGTATCTGAAGAACCTCTAACCATGCAGTAATTCATGACCTTACTCGCTAGTCATCTTACTCTATATTTTCTCACAGTTAGACGGTCGCCATGTCAACAGCGTCACATGTTCACCATCTAACCATTGAAGTTGCTGCCCACTGTATTCGTACTGTATTTCTTTGGTTACTCACGGTAAGACAGTTACTGTATCAGCCCCGTTATTGGCTTACCAACAAAGCACCCATCTCGCTGGCCAAACACTTCCATATCTTCGCTTAATCACGAGCACGGCAACGGTCATCATATCAGTTCCGTTTAACTGTTCACCAGACACCATTCAACTAGCCAGTAGCTACACACACACACACATCCTCACTTCATCACAGCTAGACGGTCGTCCCTCTCATTCTATCAGCTCCGCAATGCATCAGCAGGGCCATCCATCAGTGCGATCACAGAGTAGGGCGACAAATGGGGCCCGTACAAAGCCTCTCTTCTCTGATGAGCCACACTCGGCCCTAATACCAGGACTGTTAAACGCCTTAGCTGTGCCTTATTACAGGCCGCCCACGGCATCACTCCAATTGCTTCCGTATCTCTTAGCAGTGGCATGTCGGTATCAGCACAACACCCTTATCGCTGATCATGGTAAAAGGCCGCTTCGTGCATGACCGTCTATCTGTTTTCAAATGGCTGTATCGGCAGCAGTTGCTGGGGACTTGTAGTACGGTGTACCAAATCAACACTCGTGAATTCATACAACCTGTGCTGAGTAAGCAGACATGTTTTGAAGACTCAATTCAGCTTAGAGATGCTCTGTGTGCAAAAAGCTGGTGCTTTAACAGATTCAGAGCAAAATTAGCTCACACAATGATAGAAAATATCCGAAAGCCCTATGCAATGAGTGCGATTTTTTTCAAGTATTTACTCTATGCCGCGTACAACTCTTTCATAGTTTTTGTATAAGGACAGCTGAAAATATGAATATGACATAGTAACGCAAGAAATTCGTTTTGCGTGAGGGACTTTCCAAAGAAAACATTCTGTGCAGAACGGGCTATGGTGCTTACACAAGCAGTGAGATTTGGTGCAGAGCGCTGATAACGACGGCAAATCCCACTGTGGTAATAGATTAATGATTGAGCATTTCTGAAATGAAAGCTTCGCACAGGGATATTTGAAACAAAGGTATTCAGTAGGTCACTGAAAGATTTGTTGCATAATTACAGCAGTACTTTACTCTATATTAACAAATATATTGAAACGACTCACAAAGTATTAATCGTCTAACTGCTAGTGTGTGTTTCCCAGTTAGAATGAGGTTACGTTGCCTTTACCTTTGCGTTATAAGAAAGAAATTTTTCTCGCTGAGAAGCGATAAGCCTCGTTAAATTTTGCGTTGTTTATTCCTTTACAGAGAAAGTCACAACGAGAAGTTTTACTTTCCACAGCGTAAATTTTATCTATTCATGAACATTTCATTCAAACTCACCTGACAAGAACACGATGTGTGGCATCTTCCTTGATGGACTCCTACCGGGCGTTCAGCTGCATGGCATATACATAGTTTCCAGCGCATGTTCTTCAAATCATATCCACGTACTGAAACATGCAAAAAGAAAAAGGCCTGTACAGAAAGTGCTAGCGCGTGCACAGCGAGTGAGATTTTGCCAGGATGTTGTTTTCAGTAGGGAAGGCTTGTCCTCTCAGCCATGGAATTGTTTTTGGTGCCGAACTCCATCGAAGCGACTGCCTTCTGCCTGCCGCTGTATCGAGATATTCTTGTTCTTGCATGCAGGATCAGAAGCGACAGAGATGGAGCCTTTGAGAGCAAAACAAATTCAGGGTAAATAGCAAAAAGTAACATGCATATTTACTTTAACCGATATTGGACGAACTGGAGAGTATGTACGTAAGCCTATTAATGTATTGATGATCGACTTCAAATTTTTTAGACCTTTATTAATGGCTGAATAGCCTTAATTATCAAGTAATTAATTCAGCACCGCATCTCAGAAGCCAAAATAGTGCTTGTTTCAGGTATGCAATTAAAATATGCTCAAATTTTGAGATGTTACTTGACGTTAGGTACCATCTTGATACATTGGGAAGTATAAACATTTCCTACGTAGTAAGAAAACTTGCTAAGCTCAACAGAAGCTGCTCTATATCACATTTATTTCTGCAGTTGTTGAAGGCTTGTGAATTCATTCGATCAGCGAAATCAATATATGCATACCTATTACATAATATAAACATACAATAGATATGAAAAACTCATTACTGGTGGCTACTTAAAAAATGCCCTATTAAACTTTCTATTAATGCAGTGAAGCTTAGTGTCAGTAGTGTATAAACCACCGAAATCTCCATTTTTGAGGGTAGGCTCCCCTAGCGCCGCCGGGTCACCGCGCCGCCCCTTCCGGTTTCCCAGGCCCCGCCCACTTCCGGTTTGCGCTCCCCCAGACCCCCGCTACACCGGTAGTGCATTGGCCGTTATAAACCGGAAGCTCACGCGCGAGGGGAGCCGCGAAGGTAGGTTATCCTCAAAAACGGGGATTTCCGTGCTTTATACACTACTAGTGTCTGCTTAAGTCTCCTTTACATTATTAAGTGTCAAACACGTACTGCGAAAATAGTCATTTGCTAGAAGGTAGAAATCTTTAATATGTTTTGTTCATTTACAGTTCAAATATTTGCGAGCGCGTAGAGGAAATCCATTCATCTCTCTTTCTAGCATAAAAGTTGAGAACGTGATCTTGCTTCAACTTGTTCAGTCATTCTTGCCATCATTTCTTTGGTCATTCTTCTCCTGATTAAACTTTTCATAAAAGCAGAAAATACGTTTTGCTAAGAAACGGTTGTAGTGACAATAAATAGGATTATTTAAAAAGCTTCAATAGCTTCGAGAAACGTTTGTTTGAAGTTGTGTTCAAAAACCCAACTTGACAAAGATTAAGTGGACGTGCCCTGTAGGTTCATACTCTTCAAAAAATCCTTCTTACACCCACATGCTTTCACTATATACCAAACATCAAAAATATGAAAACCAAAGGAGACTAGCTATTTACTACAGTATAACCATACAACCACTCTATTTTGTTGAACCAAGCTCCTTGATAAGTTATCACAACTTTCGTTCATTTCTAACTTTTTTAGATGCTGAGCTGTCATTTTATCTAAATTGTTTCTGTTCGCCTAAAAGAAACTCTGAAAATAATATCAGATAGACACTATCCAATTGAAAACAAACAAAACTGAGCTCATTCTAGTCAAAAATACTTTACAAAATTTACAAATGAAGCTCAAGAGCTCACCCAGACACCACGAAAGGCATACAGAATTCTGCCTCTACAGCTACTAACTTTCTGCAGTGCCGCCATTCTGCCAGGGGTCGTGCAGCGCACAATTGCATCCGTAACTTTCATGCGTACTAAGATTGAATAAGTGCATATGAAAATTATGCCTAGGCTACGTCATGTAAAAATGAAATACTTTGCGTTTCTTGCGTTGTAATTATACGAAATGTTCACTATTATAATAATGGTAGCATCTTCGGTGCAGGTGGGCGTTGCCTGTCTTGTCTACTCTGAAGAATTGTGCCTGATATATATACTGTATATATGTAATTCCATCTATATATCACAGATTAATAGTCCCACTCGCACCTGGAAATATCCAGAAAGGCAGTCCGACTATTTTTTCGAGTAACACAAATACAGTAGATTGTTCGTGGAATCGAACCCTGGATCTTATATGCATAGCAAGACGCAACTGCAAGGCCAGCACTGCTGCAGTAGTACGCGTACTGCATGTTTGTCTGTTATGCATCGTCAGTGCTGGCCTCTCTATGCATAAGGTCTCGAGTTCTATCCCACAAACCACCGACTATATTTATGTATATAAAATTAGGTTTCAATATATACTGTAATAAGGTGCACTTCAACAACTAATAATGTCGCATATCACAGAGAGCGACCGACGTACAACTTGAAGCCGCCATCTCCTGCAGCAGAAAACAGGGGGAAGAATTCTCCGTGAGACTCAAATGATAGCGCCACTGATAACTTTAATGGCAGGTCTCTAGTCTAAAGCCACTTGGAGCCTAGCGTTATTTCGCAAAAGCCATTAGCAGAAGCCTAGAAAACAACGTTGGCAATTCTGGAGCACATCCAGACATCCTCTTACTGTTGAAGCGAAGTAACGTTTATATTGTATGAGACAATATAGCAACACTCGTGATTGCATGAACAAAAATTCAAGTACTCATATGTTTCCGTGTGAGTTTTCATTTCCTATGGTAGCTACATAGGAGAGCACACGCTACAGTCTGTAGAAAGGAAAAATATTCGCTTAGACCGAATTTAAGCTTTTACTGAAATGACTTTGTACCTGCAATACGAAATATTTGTACCATGTAGCTCTGAAAGTTAATGCATGTCACAACTCTAAGTTAAATAAAAGTTAATTAAAGTAAAATAAAATAGGTATTTATTTCAGTAAAAAACAAAGGACCAAGGTCCCTGCCATAAAATAAATCACAGTGTAATTTCAGGAATTCAATAAAAAGCGGTAATAAAAATAAAAGTAAATAATCAAAGTAAACGTTTCGGGATTCAATCCTATCCTCAGTACAATCTGAAAACCAAAATAATGATGAATTTTAACAAGTACAATCTACACTTTATAAATACACATGGGGAACATAACACATTGTAATAAGGTAAAAATCTTAAGTTCATCCCTTCTTTTCGTTTTTTTTACAGTTTTACCTTATTACATTGTGTTATGTTCCCCATGTGTATTTATAAAATGTAGATTGTACTTGTTAAAACTCATCATTATTTTGGTTTTCAGATTGTACTGAGGATGGGATTGATTCCCGAAACGTTTACTTCTGTTATTTACGTTTATTTTTATTAGTGCTTTTTATTGAATTCCTGAAATTACACTATGATTCATTTTATGGCAGTCACCTTGGTCCTTTGTTTTTTACTGAAATCTAGGCTTTTAGCCACCCGTTCCTATGAAGTATTATTTATGTTTGGATGTTACCAATCAAACACGATCAATAAATACCAAGATGCGTTTATAAAAGAGTAGGATTTTTGATGCACGCTCCGATGATCACAGTGAACACTGACAATCGATATGCTTCAAGGATAATTTCCTTAACAATATACCTAACCATAGACCACGCCATAAATTGACTGGACACTGACATTGGGCCTCTTGCAATTGGGCCTGGAGGCCGTTTTCGTAAATGTTAATAAAATGAGTTCTAATAATCACAGAGATCTCAAACAATGATTTTTTTTCGTCGTCGTCAAACCATAAGGAATGCGTTGCAGAGCACGGAATCTACAGTAAATTCACAATCATAGATCATCTGTAGGCGATAGGCTAGCTATATAATTTACCTTTGGACACCAAGAATAATTGAAAATTCATCACAATTTATACGAATATTAAAATTTTATAGAAAAAATTGTCACATGGATTATACATGTAATGTATCTACTTTAATATCGCATTTTCCAACGACGGATTTGAAGTAAAAATCTTGGAAATTAATGTATGTAAAGCTTTCGGTAAGAGTTCATCCCTATAGCTGCAACGAAATTAAGGTTAAGAAATCTTAGTAATACTAAAAATGAGATCAAAACCACAGTAATACCATAGAATAAAACAACATTAGTAGCCATGAACTACAGTAGCAGCCATAATCGTTCGAACACCTAAAAACACATTAGAAAATCTTTAAATACTTCAATATTATTGAAGGCATTGAAGTGTAATTGTACTCAAGTTGAGCAACGTGTCATAGCTAAATTGTGTCGAAATTTCAGCTGTTCAGGATAAATAAAACAAGAGTTACAAGCAAACGAATTGTAATAGTAAGAATTTAGTGCGGACAAAAAAGTTCGGACACTTCATTTTTTCCATTTTATTTTAGAAAAAAAAACAACATTGCCACAGATAGAGTTATGTAGATTGGTTTAAACAGACATGCAGTCATTATCGATGCAACATCCGCTCTATCGACATGCCTCGGACCTATTTTCTTCTATTCTTGAGTTAATCGTGAAATTGCGTCATGATGATAAACCTTCAATAGGGGCAATAGCAGACTAAGTTAATTGACCTAAAAGTGTGGTTAGTGATATACTGCCTAAATATGACCAGAATGGTTCAAGTACGGCTGGTGTTTCAAGTGTTAGACAAGGCAAAAGCTCGAGAAGAGAAGATAGTGTATTGCTTAGATTGTCAAAGAAGAATAGGTTTAAGACAGCAACAGAGATTTCTCGTGAGGCTAGTGATGCGAATGGAATCAAGGTTTCTAGGAAGACAGTTTCACGACGCCTAAAAGAAGCAGACTTGCATTAGAGAACTCCAGCTATTAAGCCTTTAATTAGCAAGAAGAATAGAAATACTCGGATGAATTATGCAGCAATACACATTCTTTACACTCAAGAAGACTGGTCTAAGGTTCACTTTAGCGATGAATCTAAGTTCAATTTATTTGACTCAGATGGAAAAAGATCTGTTCGTCGTTTAACTGGTTAAAGATTGTCCAAAAATTGCGTCCAGTCAAATGTAAAGTTTGGCGGCTGAAGCGTTATGGTCTTCTGTGTGATCTCAGCATGCGGCACGGGTCCCTTAGTTCGTCTGCAAGGAAAAGTAAAAATATACAGGTGTACAAGGAAGTTTTACAAAAAACATGTAGTGCCGATCTTCGAAGCCTCTTCAACTCATAAACCAATTATTATGCAAGATAACGTTCCCTGTCACATTTAGAGTCATTTTTAGAGCAAGAAGGAGTAAGTGTTATGGACTGACCAGTGCAAAGTCCAGACTTAAATCTCATGAAAAATGTTTGGAAATTATTAGGAGAAAGATCGATGAAAAGCAATCCACGAGTTGTACATGAGCTCTGGGCCATTTTGGAGGACGAATTAAAAAATAACACCAGAAGATTGTTGCAATTTGGGCAGCTCCTGTGGTAGATGATGTCCAGCTGTTATTGACAGTAAAGCGTACCACGCAAAATACTAAATGCTAAAAAGTTAAATTCATATCGTAGTTCGTATTTGCAGCCTCATTTCATGTGCTTAATTATTATTTTTGAAGATCGTCCGAACTTTTTTGTCTAGACTAAATTCTTACTATTGCAATTCCTTTGCGTGTAACTTTTGTTATATTTAGCCTGAACAGCTGAAATTTTAACCAAATTTAGCAATGACAAGGTACTCAACTTGTGTAAACTTACACTTCAATGCCTTCTATAATATTGAAGTAATTAAATATTTTCTAATGAGTTTTTAGGTGTTCGAACCATTATGGCCGCTACTGTATAAATGTTTAATAACCTATGAGGTGATACTAGGTCAGCCAGGACCTTCGTTGTAGCCTCTTGTTGGTCCCAGTGTTAGTACCATTACTGATCTCTTGGCTACACATTCCTAGAACCTAAAGTTCTGCAAGTTGTGCGAGATGAAGGTTCAAATCTAGCTGCTCAAGCCACTACTGAGACAGACATAGTATGACGGAGATACTGCGATAGAAGGGCGAGTGCTACGGTCGAAATTGAACTAAAGACTGGGCTTTATATAGCTGTGGATTGAGCCACTCCTTGCTGCAGCTTGTCGCAGGGGAGAATTCTGTAGCTAATACATTGAGGTTACGTATCCAGCATAAAGCCCTCCGGTGTGAATCACTGGCTGCTTGGCCCCTTAACACTCAAAGAGCATATTTTAACATTAAATGCATGTGATAATATGACTCGCCTTGTTTATTGGCCAGGCGGATACTTTTGAGCAGCTGACCTAGTCAGGAGTCACTCAAACCACTTGTGAAGAACTCGTCTGTATCTGTTAAGCGCACTTTGGACTAAACAGCAAAAGACTAGCTTTAAGTGTCGTGAGTAAAGTTATAGCAATGGAACACGCCTATACTAAGGGAACACAGCATGTATATGTTACACTAGCATCCTTAATAGCAATGTCTGCTAATAACGATAGAAGCCTGTTTACATAGATGTTATTGTTTTGATTTTTCAGCCAGTATTTGCATTTAATTCCCACGAAAACAGGTGGCTACGGCATGGCTATTTCAGAAAGAAAACGAAGTAAATAAAATCATACCCATGAAATTTTCATAATCAACATCACGAAGTAATTATAAACGAAAGACAAAACTTACGCCTTTAAAAGAAATCCTCAGTCACACAACGCCACAATAAAATGCGTACAGAACATTTCTGCTCCTTTTCACAGAATTCTTTCTTGCTATTAAATACTGTATTATATTGTTCATCTTAATTTCTGCTGACAAACACAACCCGGGTAGTAAGTTTCTACATAGAAATAGGATATCTGGCGACAAGTGCTGTTACGTGATAGCCAGCATTACAATATGCCGTATATTATTGTCATTGGTGCTACAGCGGTTGTCACTGTGATATTTCTCTGACATTTTGTCCGGATGTTAAATTAATGCAATTGTAGATGTATATGTACATCTATTAGCGTAGGAGGTAGCTGCTAGGACATATGTGAGCGTTCATTGTCCCTTCTATGATGTGAATGTTACATGTTCCACGTGATGAAGAGCATCCCAAAATCATAACGTTGCCACCACCAAATTTCACAGTGGGAATGGTGTTTTTTTAGTGCGAATGCCGTTCCGTCCTTCCTCCACACATGATTATTTGAATTTCGTCCAAATAGCTCCACTTTAGTCTCATCCGACCACAACACGTTTTCCCAGAACGACTCAGGCCTGTCCATGTGCTCACGGACGAATTTCAGACGAGCTTCTCTATTTCGACTTAAACGGTTTCGGTGCAGCTCGTGGCTTATTGTACGAAGGCTGACGCTTGTCCCTGCTGCTACCAAGTCTTCCTGAAGCTCTTTGCGAGCAGTCATGGGATTTTCAGACACTTTGCTGGCCATATTTCTTGAAGCTCTTGAGGAAATCTTTTCGGCCTGCCAGATCTAAGTTGGTTTTCAACGGTTTCCGAACTTTTAAGCCTTTTGATAAATGACGCGATGGTGGTGAATGGTATTCTGAGTGTCTTTGATGTTTGCCTATAACTTTTCCCGAATTTCCATTCTTTAAAAATCAACTCTTTTACAGAATTCCTAAGCTCCTTGCTTTTTGCCATGGTTACAACCTTCTTCTACGGTGCCGCACGAAATATTAACCCCAGAGCTGTTCATGGACTATGGTAGACCTCTAACGTAAAATCTAGAAGGTTCTGGAAAGTTCATGAACAGTCAAACCAATTTTAAAATTTAAAAAATCGTTTGTGCTAATATATTTTTCAACACCAGTTATGTTATTTATTATATGATTTATATAATTCATTATAATTTTCTGTTTTGTTGACATATATCAATTGATAACACTTAAATACAAGTACTGTATCAATATATTTATTTTTGGTTGGTTAGACTTTTTTAAATAAACAATTTCATAGTATACGAATATATATTTTTCCCCACTGTATAGAATATTTCCCATTAAAACTTACAGGCCAAGCTGCACTGAGCTCTCTTTCTATTGCAATAGTTAGATGAAGATGAGGATAATAAGAGAACGTTCGTGCATGGAGCATAAAGCGTTACAAATATTCAAATTAACTCTCTTGAAGTTCTGAGGAACACTATGAAGGTTAATTTGTACATGTTTATTCAAAAAAGTATATGTGGATGTATAAACTTTCCAAAACTTTCCTAGAGAATTATAAATTAAACTTATTAAGCACACAGCGTAAAGGATCATTGTTTTTCCTTAATATTATATACAGTTGCATTGAAAGTTTCTGGTGATGAATCCCAGCACTCTGCTTGCCATTTTCACACTCTAGTCAACTTGCTGACTGTGTTGTAGTTTGACTAGGGAATCAATATTACAAACAACCTACAACACAGTCAGCAAGTTGACATGAGTGTGAAAATGACAAGCAGAGTACTCGGATTCATCACCAGAAACTTCGAATACAATACATCGTTCCCTTGTACAAGGCATTAGTGAGGCCACATTTAGAATTTGCTGTTCAATTCTGGTCGCCACATCTCTGTAAAGATATCGATAACATGGAAAGAGTCCAACGCAGAGCAACGAAACTGATACCTCAGCTGAGAAACAAGTCGTATGAACGTCGCCTAAAGGAACTGGGACTGATCTCTCTCGAGCAAAGACGACTCAGGGGGCAACTAATAGAAACATTCAAGTACTTGAATGGCTTCAACGACGTACCTACATCGGGACTCTTTGAAAAACACCTTAATGATCGCTTACGAAACGACGGTCAATAACTCAAGCATAAAGCTCGAAGAACAACCTTAAGTCAGCAGTTCTTTCCAATTTCATAGTCAGCATTTGGAATAGACTCTCTTGCGACGTTGTTGGTGCGGAGTCGGCCAACGCGTTTAAAAATCGTCTTGACATACATTGGGAGAGACATTCTCCACTGCTAAGAACTCCTCCTCCACGAGTCGCAAGCAGTTAACGGCCAGAGTTTCCCAGGACATCTTAAGCCGACTTCTTCTCACTTCCGCTCCATCTATATTTTTAAGCTCCGCATATCAGCGGCTATCGGTCATGCTTGCGTGCATTCATGATCATCTCTATGGCTGAGATTCTTCCTTCCTTCTTTTTTCTTTCTTTTTTTTTCGTCTTCCATTTTTCTCCTCTCGTTTCCCCAGTCCTCTACATCCTACTAACATAATGGCATTAGCTCATAGAGGGCCGGGGCGTAAGTTCCGGTGTCTCTTTAGGAATGAGCCTCTTTGTTCGTCTACTGCCGCCTATCTAATCTAAAAACATATACCTTCTAATAAATACATCTTGTCTTACATCTTGTCCTATGCATATCAAAAATAGAAAAGCTCAATTGTACTGAAAAAAAAAAATCACACCAATTTAGGGTAAGAAGTTCCCTTACCTGAAACACAACTATAAAGGAATGTGAGAATAATGCCACATGTGATTTAAAATACACCTGCATAGAACTTAACCAATGATATCTAGTTAAATAAATCGCCATACTGAAGTTACAGACCACGTCCCTGAATCTCCATGTCTGCAAGAATACTCAGCGAAAATATTACGGTTTCCGTAAGCCTCAACTTTACACTCGGCTCCATAAAACCCAGCCCGCACTGGTAGCCATCCATACACCGCTCTCCCTACGCCTTGTGTCGAGAATATCCCCTGGAAAACACACACCCATAACCCTTGTGCGCTCCCGTACAGAATGTTTCGAGTTCCTCAGTTCCATACAAGCGAAGAAAAATCGAGACACCTCGCGGTGAGGGAAGACGCACAGATATAGGAGAAGAGGAGGAGGATGATGTTGTGTCTCATGATCAGAGTTCCATATCGGATTTCTCATGGGCACCACTCGATAGCACGTCCACCAGGTACGACGAGCAGTCTTGTCTGTTTTTGCGAGCGTTGAGAGATTGCTTTACATTATTATGTCTGGACAGAAAAGGCGTCGGTGGCTGTAGCTGCAGCTACTGACGATATCCGCCCGAGTGAGAAGTGCTGCGCCGTATATTTGATATCTTGCTCCCGTGTTATTCTCTGCAAAAGAATTCTCCCGGGAGAAGTGCGAGAGGTCCAGACGACTGGGCATATTCCGCCCTGCAGCTCGTTACGGGAACATATGTGAGCACATCTTGTGGTTTTTCTTTGCACAATATGGTAAAAGAATGCTTAAGATGGTTGCCAGTGCTGCCGGTGATACTTTATTTCCTAATGGAGCACAACTAAACAGAATATTTTATCGAGACAGAGAACTAACACAAAGTCTTTGGATATCAGAACCAAGCTTTAAATTTCAAGCACTTGTGGTATTAAACTTGACACTATCAATTTAAATTTAACTTAAATTTACAACACCCTCACAATTTACACATTAGGGTGGGAGTTCTAAAATTTTTATGGCATTTTACGCAAGCCTATCACCTGGTTGTAAGTATTTTCTTCCAATTAATACTAACCCAAATATCTAAAACAGTACTCTTAAATAATACTGATTTAGCTCAGTAATTATTTGTTACAGCAAATTTTTATGAAAATAATTTACTTCACTATTAGCTAGAACTTGTATTTCCGTCGATTATAAGTTTCAGTGGTACAAGACGTCCTGTGCATTCTACGTAATGAAGTTCTACAGTAGAGCACGTTTCACCCTCACTGCAAGATGTACCTGTAAGATGTGCACTGTAAGATGTGCACTGTAAGATGTGCACTATAAGATGTGCACTATAAGATGTGCAATGTAAGAAGTGCACTGTAAGATGTGCACTATAAGATGTGCACCTGTAGTAGTCAATGTTTAATATTATTATGAACAACATTATGTGAAATAGTATTCCTACCTAACGAGTACATCTTACAGAATAGGTGCAGTTATAACTCTTGAACTGATGTAAGTTCAAATACATCGTGCACGCCTCCCTTTGCTTGGTGCAAAATGGATTCCTTTAAAGCCACCAAGTTGAGCTCAAAGTGAGCTTTAGTACTGACATTTACTCAGAAAAAAAATACAGCTTTGCATTATAAATTTTCTTAGAGGAGCAGCAGCAGGAAAGTGTAAAATTTTCTTTCTTGCAAATTCCACACCGTAACTCAAGACTGTCACAACTTCCTTTCTAGTACAAGGAAATTATTTACTGGAAAATAGTGCTCGTATGCGAACTATTTTTTGTTTGTTTGTTTTCCAACTGCATCTAGCTTTTGCACTTCATTTTATTAATGCGGTCAATGAAAACTGTTTTTACCAATAATTTGAAAGGTAATATTTTGATGTTCATGTATCATCCTACTGAAGAAAAAGTTCTAAAAATACAAGCCAGGGAAACATATATGCTGCAAGTAGCAATATGATGATAGGGTGTACATGTAACATTAAAGTATTCGAAAATTTTTCCCATCTCTCGCCGTATCTGCTAATGAGTTTTTTTAGTGGAAAACTGGAAAATTTGGAACAGCATATTACCTGTCCTCATCAGTGTTTTGAGTACACTGCAATTTTTTCTTACGTGTAGGAATCTTTCTAAGGCACTGAGCTCTTTGCTAGAGAATAAACATTTGAAAATGCACGATGGTTATGGCTCCATGAATATTACATTACTGGCGTGTTAGGGGCTTGTAGAATGTTGTCTAGTCATTTAATTCACTACACTGACCTTAGTCATATCAATATTATTTATGGTTGCTGCACGGAGTAAAGTAATGTGTGCTGTTTTTTCTACAATCAGGACTGTTCCAGTGTACCGAACGTTTCAAGGCAAATGTCAGCGGCCAAGCTAAGATAAGGTGCACTGGTTTTGAGAGAACAGCACGCCTTAGTTTTGTAACATACTTTCGTTATTGCCAATATTGTACGTTCTGCTAAACGGCGGCTTATGTAGAGCTAGAGGGAAGGTGCGCAGCTTGCAGTGCACAATATTTTACATCTCTGACGAGATGTTGCTCTTACCGAAAGGTTTGTTCTTGCGCTGCTTCTGTTATCGTAGGGCGTAGACCTTGTGTATCTAGACTTCCAAAAGGCTTCGACGAAGTCCCCATCTACGGCTAATGAAAAAATTGGAAGCTCATGGCATCCAGGGAGACTATTTACGATGGATCAGGGCATGGCTTACGGGTCGGCAGCAGCGAGTAAAACTGGAAGGAGAGACGAGTGCCTG
>LQNS02000154.1:917674-929661 GCA_001587735.2 Parhyale hawaiensis | reverse complement strand
CGTTGTTGGTGCGGAGTCGGTCAACTCCTTTAAAAATCGTCTTGACATACATTGGGAGAGACATCCTCCACAGCTAAGAACTCCTTCTCCACGAGTCGCAAGCACTTAACGGCCAGAGTTTCCCAGGCCATCTTAAGCCGACTTCTTCTCACTTCCGCTCCATCTATATATTTAAGCTCCGCATATCAGCGGCCATCGATCATGCTTGCGGGCATTAGTGACCATCGCTTTGGCGGAGACTCTTCTCCCCTTCTTTTTTATTTTTTCTCCTTTCTTTTTTCTCTTTCGTCTTCCATTTTTTTCTCTTCTCGTTTCTCTATTCCTCTACATCCTACTAACATAATGGCAATAGCTCATACAGGACCGGGGTGTAAGTCCCGGTGTCTTTTTGTGTATGGGCCTTTTGGTTCGTCTACTGCCGCCTATCTAATCTAATCTAATCCAATCAATGAGCTACTCTATGAAATAAAGTGCCGTTCTTGACGTTCTGTTCAAAATGTTTGAGACAGCTATTTGCATATTGAGCACATCACCCAAATACACCCACCATTCCACTCGCAAGTAAAAACATAAACTTCAAAAATACATGTAGTACTCGATGTAGATCCCTTGTTTTATGCATGCAATTTTATTGCTTAGGTACAATATTTTTACTTCCCGGTACTCGATATAAGGGGGCTTAATGTCGAAAACTGCCTGTGCAAGTCTGTGCATGCATATTTACGCATACTCACATACACAGCAAGACACGCATGCATGTACCACACACACGCTCAGTTCCGGGCAGCAACCATCGTCCCACCGATCCGTCTCTACCCTCAGCCCCATAATCCCACCTTCCCGCGCCCATATCAAAAGGCACCGGGGCAGAAAATTTCGATGAATTTGACAGGCTCTGCACAGTCGACACCGCCGCCGCCACCGCCGCCTCTGCTCAGGCCTCCCACGCGCTGCCTCAGAAGTCTCCCCTGGGCGACATCGTTTCTTGTAATCAGGTTTGCATTAACTTTATTGAAGATTCTCAGAGAATATTTTTTTTAAACCTTGGCTCCGTCCAAAGAAATCCATAAGAGCATCTAAAGTTAACCCCAAGGTAAAAAATTTTGTTGAAGAGTCGGTGCAGATTATGGTCTGGACTCTCTAAGTCTAGAGTATAAAAAAGAAAAGGAATGTTAATCTTGAGATAGATTGCTGCTCTAAGAAGACCAAAATCTTTTTCCAGCAACCTGGTTTATTTCAGTACGATGAGAGCAGGTACAAGTATTGAGCAATCTTATATCGTTTCATGCGGTCCAGTTATTTTCTGTACTTCGCAAAGCCCTCAGTTGGATTGCCACTGGCACATTATTGAACAATACCTCAAAAACACCTAATATACCCACCCCTTATAAGACAAAATTCCTAGTAGACTAATTAATTTTCCAAACTGTGCCCCAAAAAATCCTAATAATCACAATCTAATATCTAGTGTTTGGAAAAATTTCTGATGAAAGTATAAGAGGGTATCATTGAAAATGTTTCTATGGCCATGTACAAAACTTGGTTACTTATAACTGCTGTATTTGTTAAAAACTTGGAATGAAATAACTGTTCATTTACAGAAGACAGTTATTCAATTTAAATATTCTTTCCACCTTCCTAATTGCTCGTCAGACATTCACCTGTCAACTTTTTCAATACAATCCGGGAGTAAAACTTGGTCACCGCATAAAACACTGTATTAAAATTCATCGCAACGTTTGTGCAATTTTGTGCAAACACTCAGACCTGACATAACTGTCTTCTGTAAATGAACTTCACAGGAAACTCATTAAAGCACTGTTCGGTGCACAAAGGAACGCAGCTCATCTCTATATCTATAGGTTACAAGCAAAGTAGATGACACCGTGGTCCTATATTCTAGACCTAATTACGCCCCATTGTTTGGACCCCGTCTCGCAGCAGTATGCCGTCATATATATATATATATATTTGAACCATGGACCACACGATACCTTGACTGTCCACTGAAATTTGCAAATGAGGCTGATTATAAATGGTGATTAAACTTCGGTAAAATCTTTTTCAGGCAACAAAACGACCTCAAACAGAAAGTAAACGATTGTCGGTGGTGCAAAAAATGTGTTTATCAGTAGGAGACAGAAATTTGTAGCCATATAACAACGATAATTATTGAAGCTTGGAACAGTAAAATGACCTAAAATTGGCTAAATTAAATTTTGCAATTTACCGTTGGCCAGTGCTCACGCATGCTTGTTTTCTTTTCAATAGACACATTCCTTGCGTCTCTCAGAACAGTTTATTTCTTTGCTTCAAGTCGATAAGGTAAATGGAACAAATTTTAACGAGGATTTATCAATTTGCCATCGGCCTCACTCGCAAGGAGGGGCCAGTCAAGGTATCGTGCGGTCCATGGTCTGAACGTTTGTAGTCGTGGTCGCAATAGATGACTTTGAGTAATGAGTGGTTGCATTTTTCAGTCCAAGTGTACAATATTGGGTCTTATTTTCTGCTCCTGACTTTGCAACAGTCCAGTATATGTTTTGAGCAATATTAAACTCGAATTACTTGGCCTGCGCACATACAGTAGGTATATGAATCGGCATCGTTATAAACAACGCTTAGGCGCTCGATGGACTTACTCTTGAAGCTACACCAAAGTAAGTTAAAGTAAAATGAGTAACATCAAGTCCGGAACACCTGGCATCTCACCTCTTCAGAACAATGTCCGAATTAGCGTGCAAATTAAACCTCTGGCTGTCACCCGAAGAAAATTACATAATACATTGAAAGCTCAATTTAACGAAGTGCAGCACATATTTTGCACGTTAATTCGATTAACTGGATGGACTGAACGAAAGGCGGACCAAGAAGCCCTTTTCCAGAGAGGAGTGAAATCCTAAGCTTCGGTTTCCTTTCGTAATGCATGGAAAATAATCAACGTTAATCGGAATGCCTGCCGCGGCCGGTAGCATAATTGTTCAAAGGTGATTACTAGCGGCAGAAGAGTGCTTGTAATACAGACGTGACAGGTCATAGTGGCTATAGAAAATAATAGGATTAGGCTACCTCCAAACACTGACATGATGCACCGTACAGGCTGTAGATGATAATATAGATTTGCAACCTCCGAAAGCATGAAGACAGCTTGGTGTTGCCTTTTTTCTAGAAAATTACTATTGTTGAGTTCTTACTAATCGTTTAAGTGCTCATTATATTGAAAAATATCCTAGTGATAAATATGCACAAATGTGCAACGAATATCGTTCACTGAACGTGAAAACAATAAACGCCAGCCAATGTCAGCAACTTCAGTGCATCTATCTCACTTCAGCCTGTTCAATTAATATTAGTCGATGCAGATCTCAGGCAAAGTTCCCAAGAATTCATGGGAAGCTAGGTTGGCTGCCTCTTGCGACACGCTCAGCTCGTATTTTCAATCATGAAATTCTTTGTTCTCCCTCTCGATCGCAGCATTTCGCCCGATGTACTCTGCCTTGATTGGCTAGAATGAAAACTTTGCCAAATGCCAAGTTGATCTGTGCAAAGTTTGAAACTTGGCGCAACTTTGCACGATGTTATGGCACAAGTTTGTGCTCGAAGTAAGGGTAGAAAATGTGGGCGAGTACCGAGGCCACCAGCTGGCGCCCCCTGTAGTCGGTAGGACTTTGGAGAAAGGAAGTAACAGAACAGAGAAGGCATATCGAACATAGGGGCGGTAGACAAAGTCTCTGCATGGGGTTGAAGACGCACAAATTGCAGGCTGAGTAGTCATAATGCCAAATAAAATCTCGATACATGTGGTGTACATTGGTTGTTGTCGCAGATAAGCGTTTCTGCGTAGCATGCGACAAAAGTGGTGATGAGCTATACAAAATTTAAAATGCGGTATAGGCAAAGGTTTCCCAAGTAGAGTTTCATAAATCACTAGAAAAAGTGTTAGTTTTCAAGCTTCACGAGCTCAGTAAAGCAGGACTTCCCCATCGGCACACACAACCTTTTCTCAGTGATGGAACATCACGGCATGACTGAACGGATAAGAACACACACGAACATCACCCAAAACAAGGAACAGAAATGTGTTAGAAAATCAGTTATCGCGTGACAGTTGCCGTATCTGCAGTTAATGTTTCTGGTGAAAACAAAAGAGAATGACATTGATGACACTGAAATATACAACAGAAGCGCATAACATCGAAAGCAACATCAATTTTTGCAACAACTACGCTCCAAAACAGCAACGGTGTAGAAACACGAACCAAGTGTAAATGAATACAAGCCCGTTCAACGTTCTAAGAAACTCAACACAAGAGTGTTTGGAACTGGAGTACGAGTACGACATATGAGTAGCAATATCAACAGCAACACAAACAGCAGAAGCAATATCAACGGCAACACAACACATCAGCAGCAATATAAACACATCAGCAGCAATATCAACGGCAACACAACGCATCGGCAATAATATCAACAGCACGGCAACAAAAGCAATATCAACAGCAACACAAGGCATCAGCAACAATACCAGGAGCGCCTCCTCCACCCCTCATATAACCCTCGTCTGCAACCACTTGGGCAGCTCCAACGAGCTACACGCCTGCATTTTTACAGCGCAGACAGCGATTAATAACATTCCTTTGCAGGAGAATCCAGGCAGCCTTTAAAATTCTTCACAAAAGAGACTGCGTTCCCTGCTACGGTTAATTATATCGAAAGCGAGACAACGTGCTGGGCTCGCCAGGCTTTGTGCTATCGGCACTGTGTTTTCAAGTCCAATATCCAGCACGGCCGTCCGTGGTACCGAACCTACGCGAGTGTTTTCAGAAACAAAGTAAAGTGAATAAAAAAAAAATACTGTAAAGAGGGCCGGAAAACTCATGTGATGGGGTATACAAAAGCTGCAGTTTGGATCCCGTGCGAGTGTTTAGAGAGACAAAGAATGTGGGCGCAAGGAAGTGTGTACGTCAAAGCCGCCAAAACTGCAGTGTTGCCCCAGATTGTATAGTATTAATTATTGAGTGGAAATTGTTCATTTGAGTGTATACACCCACTAAAATATGCTTTGCATATATGATGCAAATACATATTTTAGCGAGCATATTTATTCCAAAATTTCTTTTCTCTTCTCGCAAACGTATAGCATCCGTTCATTTCTGTTTTAGCAGCCCTTCAGCCTTGTCCTCCTATAGCGTATCTTTCTTTCATAAAATTTACATTGACTACAGAAAACCGTCCTTATGGACCAAATATACCGAAGTGAGCTTCCTAACTGGTTGTGGAATTGAAATATTTTTATAAAGAATTACGGCCACATATTTATTTTACGACCCTCAAAATGATCATCATGAAGCACCAGCGTAGTAAATATTGAATAAAACTACTCGTAACTTGAGTTCAAGCCACCTCAATTAAATTGTTCAAATTCTCCAAAATTTTGATTTCGCAGAGATACAAGACTATGTTGTACACTGTCCTAGGCTCATTATTGTGACACGTATTCCTCTAAAGCTCAGTGCAATAAATAGATTGCCGTCACAACAATCTCGAGAGAAATCCTATGAAACGATGCTGCCAGTAAATGATCACAAATGATACGGATGCATGACAGGAACTGGAATCAGATGAGGAGGTAGCGTTGCGCGCTAAACACATGCAAATTTTGGTAAAAAATTAACAATAAAGAGGCAAATCCAGCTTATGATTTATCCTCAGACTCTTAATGAAAATGCGGCAAATAAATCCAACCGCTTGATCTAGTCGAGCTGAGGGACGCAACTATAACAGCAAAAAAAGATGAGGCTAGGGCCCAACTTCTCATTCTGATACTTTGAACGCAGCTTCATCTAGGGTTCTCATCTCGGGATCTCGAAAGCCTGAACCATTTGTGCCTGTCCTGAATCCTAAAATTATCATCTTGCGTCCTCGAGAAATCCCAGGCAGTAATTATCCTAAATTCCCGTAAAATTATTGGAAATTATATTTTCTAAAACATAAAAAAAAAATTCTTGCTGTTCAGAAGGAATTAAGAAATCATCACGTATCACATTTAGTTTACAATGCTGCCACTTTACCAAAAGAGGGGGGCTATATTTATCTACTTTCTCTTTAATCTTTACAACTCGGCTTTTGGTCGTATTGGCCTGCAGGCGTTTAAGTCAGCTGTTAATGGTTTTTTGATGGATTTCCTTTAGCATCGTTTTGGGCTTCCCGGTGTTGCAAGATGTTTCATTGGGGTTGCATTACCTGCCCGTGGGAGCTCAAGCGTGAAGTTTTAATAATAATAACAGTTTTTCCATCTATTTACTTAGCGACCAATGTACATAGTTGTTGTTGAAAATACACGTTTTGACTATTTCGTGCGTGTGCTAGAGTATTTGACTATTTCGTGCGTGTGCGCGATATTTTACTATTTCCTGCGTGTGCGCGATTATTTGACTATTTCGTGCGCGTGCGCGATTGTGCAAGTTATTTTTTTTTCACATGATTCTTGATATTTTCATGATTTCCTAACGCTATGACCTAAAGTTCACTGCGCATTGGCGCTGCAGCTGACAGGTTCACTAGTTCTTCATCTCTGAAATGCCGGCTGCCAATAGGTAGGTAAGAAACACCGAAACCTGTCAGAAGGAATGACTCTATGTACAGTAAGTTAAAAAGTTAGAATTCCAAGTTTGACTGGGTGATTCGTTCGAGAAGCAGTTCAACGAGGAGCGACATGCATATACAGAAATATCAGTTTTTATATATATTTTTCGAAATATGAATATATATTATGTAAAAGATATGAACAGTACATATGAATCATAAGTATTACATCGCTGTCGCGGGTCGCCATGTGTATGCCAAAAAAAAATTGGGATAACACATGATAACACATGAGCACATTCATCATTGGGCTATTCATGCATTTGAACGTGTTTGTAGCCATTGGATTGCTCTAATAAATCAAAACTAATTAAGAATAACTTGTAAAATACCTGTGATTTCCTTGTTAATGCTCCAGACGCAAGGAATATTCATTTGACTAAGGGATGGAAACCCTGGCGTTAGCTCAAAGGCTGATGGTAGAGCAATAGCATCATTTCTTTCACGAGAACGATTTTCTGAGCTCGATTTCACTCCCACTAACCAAATTCACGTTTACAGAACGTCACAGTAAACAATATTTTTATTTCATGCAACTATACTCTCAATTTTACACTTTCGCTCTTGTAACTTTTGCTTCTGATATCAACGCGTTTACTCATACAGACGAAGCCCTATTCTAAAGTCATAAAATGGTTGAATCTCCTTCCTACAATAATTCCATGCAGAAATTTAGCGAGAACACTCCGAAATTCCCTGCAGGGTTGGGTAGTGCTCCGAGATTTCTTCATGCTCGAGACATTGGGATGGATGGCAAGGCTCCAGCCCGACGGCCTCACTTATCACAATCTCGCCCCAACGACATGGAATCAAAGAAGAATAATTATTGAGCTCCAAACTCATGGCTCGCCCTTCCAGCAACGCGTCAAAGAAATTATCGAAAGTGGGTGAGGTGGTCCTGACCAAGTCTGTACAGATTTATGGGCGAATGAGTGCAATCTAGACTGATATTGATGGCCGAGCAGCCTTTAGGCGGGAAGCTGGCGCGAAATGGCATTTTAATGCGGATTCATTTTTGCCTGATGGAAATATGGGCAAAGAATGAATAAAGGAAAGACTAGGTTGCCCATCAAAGCTTCTTCCAGGACTTGCAGTACGATAGGGTACAGGACGTTTGTCTTACAGTGAAGATGTACAGGCCAAAGATTGAGACTACGGAAACGTTCTGCAAGTTATAAGATTTGGTGTTTTGCAGAGACAATACATGACAGGAAAGAAAAAAAATGTGTTTCATAGCCATCGAAAATGATAATTATGGATTACTCGCTAGAATTCGGCGTCCATTTTCTTTGTCCCGATAACAGAATGGCATGAAATTATCATACCGCGGTATCTATCCATACGCTGAAGAGGGAGTACGTTGCAGCTTTTCATTATTGTGCCTGGAAGACAAACGCTACTGTATAACGTTCATTGCTAAAATTTCGTTTCATATTCCTTAATTTGATCAAAAATCGCTATTATAAATCTCCCAAAATACTCAGCACATGCCACCCGATTTAGCAAATCTACCAACTTCTTTTTGTCGTTGTTTGCTTTGTGATCACCTGGGACGTGGTGTATAAATGGTCCCCCATGAGAAAAGAGTAGATGAATTACAACTCCTATGACGCAACTGTACCAATACAACAGTTGAACCAAGTTCACTAATTAGCTTTTCTTCAGTTACGTCAATATTGCTCTCGAAGCATTTCATGGAGTTTTGAATGTCTGTGTACATATGATAACGTAACATCGATATGAAGGCACTAGCGACTGGCAGTAATGTGCAGGTTTCTAGTCATGGCTGATCTAATACGTAGCATTACGCGTAATTCAGCAATGCTTCCAGAGCTGCGCACGGCATGGGATGGACGCGTGAGCTCATTTGAATGCGCTTCATCTCGAAATTTAATTTCAATTGTATATTTTTACGATCTAGCATTTTTAATTGACGTTGTTGGCTATAAAATTATTTCACTCATTCATCCTCCATTCATTTCAGTTTGGTTAAGTGTGTAATGTTGCGATACTGCCATTCAAATTTTTTCAACACCGATTAGGTCTAAAAATTCATACACAAAGCTTTGATTAGTATTAGGCTACCACATAGCTATAGCACCGTCCGCAGACCAGTGTATGGGGTTATTTTGCAACCTTGTGCGATATTACTTGCTTTGTGGTCTGAACGCTTCTTCCAAATTTTCAGTTCTTCTACATAAGGACATGATCTTTCACGCACTCATTCACGAATCTCAAAATCCTTTCAAAGTACAACATTGTAATTAAAACCACTCATTCCCATATCTTTGAATTTCTTTAGGATTAGGATCTTAATTTTGTATTGAAATCTCATATCCAGATATTCGAATTCGCCTAAGTTACAACGCCTGTGCGCCTCTCATCAACCCCCTAATCTGCTAAATTTCGTGTAGCAGAGAACCCCAGCTCCGTGCCGCACGTCTTCACAGTTCCCTCCATTGTTCCATTCTCCGTAGCTGTGCGCCAGAGCTCCCACTCCGGAGATTAGCCGCTTTCAATGCATAAAATTGGCTCGTTTGAAAAGAAGGGATCACTGCTTCAATATTCGTGCGCCTCAATTAGCATGTCGTTATGACCGATCACGTCGCTCTGCTGTTAATGCCTTAGGTCTTCCAGGTATTTCATTGCAGGCAAACTAGCCAAAGAACTGACTCCTTTGTTACTGCCTGTGCCAGAGGATAAGAACATATGCGAGTATGCCAGACAGACAATAATTATGGTGCTGTGAGATCAAAATAGGGTCTGTCATCATGGTTTGACATGGTCGGTGTATCCGGGATATCAGTATAGCAGCCCAGACTAACGTTTGCTATCATGGGCAAGTATTAACATCACCAATATGAAGGTTATACTGATATAAACAAGCTTTGCTCAATGAGAGAAGGAGGCAAAGTGGTGAAAATGTTGACGGCTGTCTCAGTAATGTCGATGTGGCAGTTGATATCCGGACATCTTGATGCCAATATCTCTGGACCGTTTACAAGGAGCTTTTGTAAAGTATACTTAATACTATGGTCTGGTACCACATTTGAGTTAGTGTCTCAAAATGAAAATAGTGAAAGTACTTGACGTTTTCCCACGATGTGTTGGACCATAACTGGAAAACAGAATGTTTCGATAAAATCTGTTTTCATCGGGTTTTTACTTAATCTTTGACTATTCATTCTGCTAAACACATTTTTTTATCATTCGATATTGAAAGTAAACTAACGCTAAAGCTTTGGAGAAAATGTAGTATTCATAACTCTCGCTGAATTTTATTGGTTCGTCATGTACTACGCCTTTGCCATAAGAATGTTAAAGACAGAGACGTTGATGATCGCCTGTGAAGTAAAGGCCAAAAACGTAACTATTCAGATGGAAAACTATTCTAAGCCAGTAGTTTTTCCCGTAATTCGTAGTGAACGCTTGTTTTGGAGTGCCCTTTGAAACTACCAGTGCAGAACAGGCAACGAGTTCAAAGTTCAAAAATTATCTTGACAGACATTGTGAACAACACCCTCCACAACTACGAACTCATGCTCCTGGAGTCACAACCGCTTAACGATCAAATCTACAGAAACAACCTTAATCCATTATCTTTCATGCCCCAACCAACTTGGCGTTTCTGAGTATAAGATAGCTGACTGCAACTGATCGTGCTTTCACGATCACCTCTTTGGTTTGGTTGATCTTCCACAGAGATTTAAATGATCTGACGTAAAGGCAATTGCTCATAGAGGACCGGAGCGTAAGTCCCGGCTGCTCTCTGGGAATGGGCCTGTTGATCCGTCTACTGCCAGCTGTCTTATCAATGCTAATATTTTACAGCATTCGCGAGGTCCTTGCTACTTCACCTGAAAATGTCTCCCTCTCTAAATTTTGATCCCCAACATTTGTGATAGAGGGAAAGTCACAAATAAAGAGAGACACAGACGCATATCTTCTCTTCTAAACGCACCTCAAACTTACCGTTCGAAACCGTTGTGACGTCATCCCTGTGTTGCAACCCGAAATAACCAAATACCGCTGGTAAGATAGCTATAGATAGATATACGACTTAATACAATCGATCAATCGTAAAGTTATCGCTCTGGCTAATTTTCTTGTGAAAATGCCGAAGGAAAGCCGTCTGTGTACATTTATTAATGAGAAAGTAGCTCTTCGGAGTTAAAGAAGAAGATAAATTGGGCTTCAGATTCCAGGAAACGAGAAAACTGCCAAAATTATCAGTATGACTGCCACAAGAGACAGCATAAAGCGAGATGCACCAATTTTCCGTTGTGTGTAGGCCAAATATTTTCCCCATGTTGGTCGACAGACTTCTTATAAATTTATTTATCCGACAGTAACTTTTGTTCATTGCTATACTCGATGGTGTTATATGAAGAGGGCGCGTTAGCTCTCTCTGTCTCTTTCCCAATCAAATAAAAGAGTACGTTTCTACTCGCCTCTGGCTTTGCTTGCGTCGCCGAACTAGAAAGCGCTGCGGCAGACGTTGATTAGCCTCGGAGGCAAAATCTGTACTATTATCCTACTAGTGTGTCCAGACGTCCCAAAGACGGCATGTATAATCGCTGGCCCCATTATGTCTGATTTTCCTAGGAGAATAAGACGAAAAATAAGCTCAGGGAACTTGGTAGGCGTATCAAAGTTATCGAGGATAGAATACAAAGCCCAGTGAAGTAGTGATAATCTATCTAATACTAAGAATGACCGTCGTGCGTTTATTTATATGTTTGGTGTCACGCTCTTAACGAAATAGATAGGCGGAATTTAGCCCAGGTTGGAGGCTCTGGTTGTCCTCCCAGCTAGATTGAAAGTGATAGGCAGAAAATAGGCCGGGTTGCAAAAGATGGCAAACGTATCTTAAGCAGGGACAGTTGAAATTCCAACAATGAAGACATCGCAGGGTTATGGCCTGATTTGTACGAGTATTAGCTTCTCCATACATCAAATCTACGGCAAAGTATAGGGCGACCTTATGTCTGAATGTACTTCTTGCATTACCGAAGTTGAAATCGTAGCACTGAAGATATCTGAAGCTTCCATTGGCACTCTCATGCTTCTTGATTCGTAGTTTCTTCCCACAGATGATTTCGTTGCATGAGCTATTCTTCCCATTTTGATGCAATTGTCAACGAACCGAAGAAACACAAGTTTTCACCGGCAGTAGACAATTATTTCTTCTAGCTTACTGTTTCTGTACAATCAACGGCGGACGTACGGAATGTGCAACTTGACCTAACTAACATCTTTCACTGGACATCGGTTAACAACATGACCTTCAACGAATCAAAATTTGAACTATTGCGGTACGGAAAAAACCTCTCCCTTACTGA
>LQNS02000154.1:893749-917508 GCA_001587735.2 Parhyale hawaiensis | reverse complement strand
GAAGTTTCCGCTGGCACTCTCATGCTTCTTGATTCGTAGTTTCTTCCCACAGATGATTTCGTTGCATGAGCTATTCTTCCCACTTTGATGCAGTTGTCAACGAAACCGACGAAACATAAGTTTTCACGGGCAGGAGACAATTATTTCTTCTAGCTTACTGTTTCCCTCTGACAAAGCAGTTTCCTCTTCATAGGTCAAAATTTGAGCACCTTAAATGAAACAGATATTTGGGGTGGAAAGACAGTATCAACTGTATCTTTGCTACGGAGCGGACACATTGTATATAAGCTGCCATTTTGTTTAAGTTTGTTGAAGTGTTTTACTCAAGATGTTACTTCTGCCTGTCTATATAGAAGACCTAAAGATGACAGCACGACAAAGGATCAATGAAGAAAAGAAGAAAATTAGACAGCAAATAAGAGAAGAGGAGATTCGCACCGGCCTAGACGCATTAGGCCAACGTATAGGTTATTGCGTGAAGCAACATCGACTGTGGGCAATTAATATTGCGAATCGTTAGTTACAATGATTGCAGTTCTTGCTCTTCCAGCTTCTCTTGCCGTTCCCGTGGAGCCTGATATTCATTACGGTACTTTACTCTACATCGAAATTATACTTTCTTTTGGTTTACGATGTACACATTTGGTAGTAAATCAGCGAAGCGTAGATAAACTATTTTTTCCTGGACAGTAGACGTAGTAATTATTCATTCCAGCTTCTTGGACGCGAACATTTTGTTATGCTCAAGCTATCTCACTGTGTATTCTGGATACGCAGCGGAAAAGAAACTCAGTGATGTTTCAGCGCTTACTAATGAAGTTTTTTTTTCATGTTATGTAAGAGACGGAAGAAATGTGCAGAAGACGAATTGAAGTGTACTGCTCAGTAGAAAGCACGTATCTATTACGCTTATTTGAGTTGGCCGTCGTAGCGTTTTCCTCTATATGTATTTTAGTAAGGAAAGAACATTCAATGAAGCAATGTAGTCACAAATTTCTTGTGATGAAGAAGAAGCAAGAGAAGATTCCGCACCGGCCTATATTAAGCAAATTTATGTATCTATTGTTGCGTGAATATTTTCACGCACGGGTCCACTAGTACTATAATAAGAGAGCTGTCTGTCTGTCTATCAGTCCATCCGTCCGTCTGTCCTAAGCCCTATTTTTCCCTATCTAATACTGAAGAAAAAAAATTCCAAGGCACCCAACTTTTCTTTTTGCCAAACCGTATTCAGGATACGAACCCGGGAATTCCCGGGTTATTAGTGAAGGCCTGGTCAGGGGCCTTTGTGAACTGGGTTGCTTTTGTGCACTTGGTGGACAATGTGGACTTGGTGAACTTCGCGGACTTTGTGGACTTGGTGGACTTTGTGGACTCGGTGGACTTTGTGAATTTTGAAGTAGTGTAGACTTTTTTCTATGGGATGGTAAGATGTTTTCAATTACATATTGCATGACTTATTCAACAAAAGGGTTGCGTTTGGTATACTAGTCTGAATAATTTAGAGTTTATGTCGACAGCATCATATCTATAGTAAACATTTTGTAATCGAAGAAAGAAGGCCGAGGATAATGCATGAAAAATAAATTGGAGTAAATATTCTACTGGAGCCCGCCTCCGGCCACCTTCGCTGGCAGTGGCTGCCTTACCAAGGCAGCTTGAACTCTCTTACTCTCACTCTCACTTTCATCTCCCATGCTCAAATGAAAACCGTCTAGAAGTACGTATCTACTTTTTTAATATCAAGTACAGCAGACTTCATTTGATACTGTATTCTCTGAAGCATACTCCAGATATCTCTGTTTTGCGTAATTAATTTGAGATTTCCTTGCATCTCATGCCCTAGGCGTTCATCGGCTGAATTTTCTCCTATCTTTTCCTTAATAAAGGGACCGGTAGACAAATCAATAAACAAACCAACCAAACGACGGGCTACTTGTGTATTATTATATAGCGGGCTTTAACCGTTAATCCGTGCACTTATTCGTCTGTACCTCGCTCTCAGTATTAGACAACGGAAACTTGGGTAACTTTAATAACGTCTAGGGAGGTAACAACTGGAGTCACTTTTAAAATACTACAGCTCCCATAGGTGATCTACGCTGCAGTCTCGGAGTAAATATACAGTATACTAAAACGCCCACATCCGCTAATTCCCACTCAAGCTCGCGCCTGTAATTACCGCATCTTCTGGCTGGTGATGTCAGCTGGTGGGAGGCAACACCAACTCATGCTGTTTTTCTTCAATTTTTTTAGCTGCTCATATTGTCTCAATTATTTAGTGAGTTGGATGACTATAGCTCTCAGTATCCAATTTCTGGCATGTTCCCCGCTGCTAGCTGACGCGATGCAGACCATTTTTAAGTAATTTCAATTGAAAATTGGCTGTAAGCCAGTCACTCAGCCAGGATACCCGTGTGGCTGGGGTATTGGAAGTTGCAAGCTACAGCCATTTGCCAAGGAACCAACCTGCACAATAGGGGGACTGAAACTCAGTCTAGTTATATGTATTTCCGCGAGTCAGCAGCGCACCACCCCAGAGTTTCAAGAATTCGCACTAGACTGCTTTTCCACTTGTTTTTAACTCTCTAGACCAATTTTATGTTTCTTTAGAGGCTGAGCCATCTTTGAGCTCTTGCGTCAGCGTTTCTCGTTCACTTGAAATCAGCCATTTCTTCGTGAAATTTTTCTTCGGGAAAAGAGTTGACGCTCGCTCCTTTCATATTACAAACCTCCGTGCTGCTATAACAAGACCAGCGTATTTAACCCTTTATTTTTCTAACGTTAATTTGCAGGTTATTAGTGAATATTTGTGCAATAATGCTTATGAGATATAACTCGCTGGCATAGAAGTTATTATCCAACTGAGGCAGGAGTTGTCACAGAGACAGCCCCCTCAAATTTAATTATGATAATGAGAGTCCGAACTTGATTATTTCAGTGTCTGTTGTTTAAAGTAGATGCATTTTTCATGTTTATTAAATATGATAATGTGAGAAACAAAGGATTAATCTATTACCGTTCTCTGTATGAACATCATTTCTAAGTAGGAGTAACACTACCAAAAATAAAAGAGAAGTTAACTTAACCGCACATCCCAACTGAGAAACACACATCCACAGGCTCGTACTGCAGATACAGGGTATGCCAACTGGCTCAGAGAAACGCACGGCTGCAGTCGATCCAAAATCATCAAGAACTATGACGCCAGCAACGGAAAGCTTCTCCGAAGACCTGTGACCCTCCAACCATTCTCTTCCAGGTAATGGTCAGTATCCTACAAAAGTATCTGACCACTGCATGCTGAGTCAGCAAGCCAAGAACAAGGATTTGCTTGCTCGAACCAACGCGATTTAGCGTCAGACAGCAATATTCGAGTATCCTGTTACTGTTTTTGAAACGGGTCTGAATCTTCGGTTTGTTCAGTAAAGGGTAACGGTAAAACCGAAGCTCTGTTTTCAGCCGAGCATCCGTACACTTTCTCATCTCAAGCAATCATTTCTTCGCAAACGAGATTTGGCGAACTTGTCTCACCATTTCGCTATAAAGCGGCAACAACAGTGGTGTTCCTATGGGCTTCCGGATAATTTCCAACTACTTAAATGACATGCATAGCCTGCATGACATTTTAATTCAGTCAAAAAACAAATTAATTCTGCGAGCTTAAATATGTACTTTCTAAAAGCTGGTGGTTTCGACCTACAAAACAAAATAATTGTTGTAAATGTTGCCATATGGTTAATGCAAAGTATTGGAATAACGACAATATTTTTCACCATATATGCTGTGTTACTATGAAGTTGCCTGCATGTTCCCTGTTATTTTTTGTCAAGCAAATATTTTAGATTAGCCAAATTCATAAGCACATTCAGCAACATAATGATAGTAATTTGATATCGTAAACACCGTTGATCTACCTGTAGAAATTTTATCGCAAGTTCTTGACAGCGATTAATATTGTCCGCAACTAGCATCCCTTATTTCGATATAAAAAAAATATTACGATCCACTATGTACTTCCAAGCAGCTTTGAACACGTGAAACGCTTATGCTCAAAGCATTACACCTCCATTCTTTATGTATATTTCATTACCGTAATACGACAACGCGAGTAATTTCCCCATTTCATGCTCCGCCAATCCTCTTATTGGAATCGCCTCCAGTTTTTCGCTCACAAGATCTCACGTCTTTCCCGCTCTCATCTTCCACAAGATGGCAGCACTGAAGTTGTCGAGAAGTTTAATGAAGTTTGTGGTGTTAGGCCCCCAATAAATTATAGAGCAAGACATGGGAGCACTTACAAACATGCCACACAAACTTCAATTAGGATGAACAAGAACTGCAATGATCTCCACTACGACTAGGCTGTTTTTCACTTAACGTTAACGCGCAATATGCATTAGATATCAAATATAATCAACGGCAGTTGCGTGCAGCGAGGTGCCTTGCTTTTACATACTTGGAAGCGCATGAGTTTTGTGATTCTTACGTTGCTGCTCCAGCGTGAGAATTTACCGCTGCTTCCGTCGTCATTGCGGTTAAATTACACCAACTTTAAAAAAAAATAATAACACTGACTTTAATTACACCGACTGTCATATAACACAGCCTCAACAATAACAGTATTATAATACCGAATGAATAATAACAACGACTGTTAAAACTACAGCGTGCATCTAAACCGGAGCTAGTTCGATTTACTAAAATAAACGTTTGAACTCGTTTTATTTTTCAGCAGAACAAGTGCTACACTAGTAAAGATATCCTGTCTTGAAAATAAGTTCAAGAAGTGCGAAGCAGAGGAACGTTCAAGTGTGAATGACAGAGCACAGTTGAGTAGCAGATATGAAGTCCCATGGTAAATACTTAAGGCGATAGAAGCCCGGGCGTCGGGTCCTCTCTGAGAAAGGGTCTCTTGTTTCGTCTGTGGCTGCTTGAGTATTGTCTAATTGAGTAATTACTACTCTGACAGAATTCTGAGCCACCCTAGACACTAATACCGTAGATCAGCTTCTGGGCCGGCCAAATATTCTCTAAGCGAAAAGAAGCATGTAGATATTGTACGCTGCAGTGGTTTGAGCCAAAATTTACTAGAATTTCTTCTATAATATAATCACAGACAGAAGAACTTTATGAACTTTTTATAAGTGGAAGCAAATAAGGAATTTCCTGGAGGTGGGCGCTTGCTGCCAGCTGCAGCCACTTCGGCCAAGCCGCAAGAATGAAATTTCTGACTTTTTCCTAGGGCGTGTTTGCAGGCGGCAGGTGGTAGAAATTTCTAATCCCTGGCTGGAATGTACAAGCCAATAAATAAAGACACTTGCCAACCTACGTGCACAATAGGTTCCGAGATACGGTTCGTGAGCTGAATTGATCGTAAGTTGTTATACATTATATTTCATTCCATATTTGATTTTGAGTTCATGTAAATGTCATTTCTACTCTAAACAAGAAAGTACTATTCTTTAAAATTACTAGTAGCAGTTATAGCACAGAAAACCAACACATACACATGATTATTCAGGTAAATACGAACGTGCGAACACAAGGCGAATATTTATGAACAGTCAGCAGTTGTTCGTACGTACGCATAATCGTAAGTCGGATGTTTGTAGTATGGGAACTGCCAGGGTACTTGTGAGCGAAGTGCCATTGATAATATGTGCACCGCCTTCTTCTTGACCTGAACCCCTATGGGGGCACTGATCCATCGGGCATGTTTCCTCTCTTTCTTTGGAGGGTGGCTGGTGTGCTCGAAGCCCCGCTTGCTTCCGTGTTCCTTCGGATGATACGGCTTGGCTCATTTCCGGAATGCTGGCGTGTCGCCTGGGACGCCTGTTCCGAAGGGCTCTGTTTCATCCCGAACCTCCGACTATAGACCCATCTCGATCACGCCTGTTTGTCGAAAGTTTATGAGAGGTTGGCTGCATCGAGGTTGGGTCACTTTCTTGAGAAGCATGCTGTCCTTTTCCCAACACAGTATGGTTTTCGTAAGGGTTTGGGAACTCGTGATGCTCTGCTTCATATATCTCATGTGCTGCAGCTGGCTCTTGCTTGGGGTCATGAGGCAAGGTTAGTACAGATCGACTTTAATGCTGCTTTTGATCGCGTAAATCACCTTGGGCTGCTCCATAAGCTGAGATTGATGGGTATTGGTGATTCAGCTTTCGCGATATCTAGTCTGATTTTATCTGACAGATGCTAATGTGTAGTTGTTGATGGGAAGAGGAGTGAGTTTTTTTTGGACGAGGTTTCTGGTGTCCCACAGGGTAGTGTTCTGGATCCTTTCTTATTCATTGTGTGAACAGCAGACCTGTTTGATCTCGTCAATAATTTACTTCTTGGTTACGCTGATGATGTTTCTTTGCTAGCTATTGGCGATAAGCCGAGTGATAGGTATGAGGTTTCAGAATCCATTCAGTGTAATTTGGAAGCAATTGATTCCTGGTGTTCTAGGTGGGGGATGAGGCTAAATGCGGGCAAGACTAAGACCATGCTCTTGTCCGGGTCACGTACAGTGAGACCTCCTTTCGCTGCCCTCATACTGGATAGTGTGTCACTTCCTGTGATTGATAACTTGGTAATCTTAGGTATCAATTTTAATCCAAAGTTGACGTTTGAGCCCCACATTAGTTCGGCTTCCTCACGTACATCGCAGAAAATTGGTCTTGTGAGGCGTGCTTGGAGGGTGTTTGTCTCGGTAGAATTGACACGTCGCTGTTTTAATTGCTATGTTCTCCCTCTTTTTAAGTACTGCTCCGTAGTCTGGGGTTCTGCAGCCGATCGTCATGTGTTTGTTTGACAAAGTGGTTCATCGATGTGGGTTCATGCTGGATGGTGTTGTGCCATGTGATCTGGCGCATCGTCACAGAACTTGTGGGGTCTGCTTTTTGTATAAATTTATAACTGCCCTAGTCATCCACTGTCTGATTTTTTTCCGGAGCCATTTGTTCGGTGAGGTATACTTGGCGTACTGGTGCTCTTCATGAGTTAGCCTTGGAACCGGCACGATGCCATGCGGGACAGTATTATCGTTCGTTTTATCCACCGTGTGTGGATGTTTGGAAGGGCCTTGAGGGCTCTGTCTTTGCTGGTGCGGGTATTGGCAGCTTTAAACGATCTATACACAGAGCTATTCTGTGATCTTGGATCTTCTCTTTCTTTTTTTTTCTTCACTCGCTGGGCTGGTTGCGTGGGGGTTTGTCCACCTCATGGAGTTTCTCAGTTGCCACATCGCCAGTTTGGTGTGATTTAATAATAATAATCAGAACAGCTTAGCATTGCATACTACTTACTCAAGTTTTCTGAACGAAGTATTCTGAAGTGGCTGAAGCATATTGGACTGCAGTACTGGATAAAATGAAATTTTTTGGAGGAAATTATGATTATTATTACGATTTAATTTTTGCGCCAGGGCATCAAAAGAGGGTATAGCCCAAATGAAGCACAAAGCAGCACCAAGACGCCCAGGGCGCTGCTGAGACGGAGAATCCTCCAAAAGAAAAAATATTAACAGCCGAATTGAGCACTTACAAATCGATACGATTAATCTCGGATACCGGTACGGAATTCTTTACGAGTACCATTGTGGGAAGGAAACACCGACCAAACAGACAAGTTTAGCACCCAACCGTTTCCGATGCAGGACTGACTACAGATGCAGCTCGCACGTTTCGTCCAAAGATCCTGGAATCACAAAACGGAGGACTGTAGCCAAAGGCCTTCATTTTTCACATCTTTTGGAACATGCAGAGACAAACAACTCCCGTTTATGGAATAAGTCTACCAGATTAATTTGGGTACACATCCGACTGGCAGAGCCAACAAAGTGGGTATTGAACGAGAAAACTTCTGTAACAGTGGGGAACAACAGACGAAGATGACTAGAGTCAGCCGAACCATAGACAGGAGAACAAACAATACTCTAAAGAAGAAAGCAATAAACATTTCTGAACAACTCCAGCATCATCAAACACGGCGTGAACCTTATGTACGATCTCAACCTTACTGGAACCTCACCAGAGCAGACGCCTAGATATGAGCCTCAAACGTTAACTTCTCATCAAAAAATACACAAAGTATCTCAAGAGAGCTTGGCCCCTGCAGAATAGCTGCCACCTATCTCAAGAGGCGGTAACATAGTACGAGACCGGCTGACAGTCACTGACCTAGTTTTATCTGCATTCAGTTTCATACTCCATGAGGCGTACCGTGTGCTAATCCACGACAAGTTTCTATTTAAAAACTAGAGAACATCCTCGCGCAAGCCAGGGGCCGAAATCCCCTCCATCAAAATAGAATTATCTGCATAATTGACCATCGTGTTCTCAAGGAAGAAAATATATCGCTAGTGTGCATTACAAACAACGGAGGACCCATTACAACAACGAGGAATACCCGAAACTACCCTAACAAATATACTCACTCCACCATCGATTGACACGCGCTGCGTGTGCTCAGAAATAAAATGTCGAATGACTGACAACACTACCAACCACAACAAAAGATTCCAATTTATGTAGTAGACCTCTATGGTTGACCCTGTTCAACTGGGCAAGGCGAGCTGCAAAATTGCGGTCCAGAACCGATTGAATGAAGTGCGACGCAGACTCTAGAGCGTCACAACAGCCTAAGTTCTTTCTGTGCGCATATTGACCTCGTGGTTACAGCCCAGTCATTTCTGCAGAGCGACTCAATATGCACATCACCAATTTCCAGACACCTTTGACGAAATTGGCGTCAAAGATATTGGTCGGTATTTACCAACATTTGGCGAGACAGGACCTTTAGGAATATGTGTGATATCTCTAATCAGGTAACAGAGTACTTCACTGGACTTTGGAGGCAGAATGTAAGCAAATTTCCTATAATATAGAGGAAAAGTACCTATAGGGTGCAATCCACAGAATGGATCACGCTTCATCAGGAGCGCTTGCTCAGCGCTGGATCTAAACGCCAAAAAAAGTGAAGTAGGAGCGAGAGTGACATCCCAGCGGTAACGCCAGCACATCCGTTCTATGCTTAGAATCAAATTGAGCCGAGAATTATGCCTTTGAAAAGGGGTCGACAACTATACCACCACTGTAACCCAGGAGGAGCGACAAGGAAAGCCCAGAACCGAAGACTGAACTTTTCATATTCGCCCACAAAGGATGTAGATTATTATCCTGTGCTGAAACTCTCTAGGGCATTGCCTCGGCCTCGGCTCTATATGCAAAATGATGTCTGCCACAATTCACGCCGCCAAGCTCGAAAAGCTACTCGCTAAGCCTCATTAACGAACTGGCACTAGTCATCGTACCATGGTTTGTCCCCAGCTCGCTTAAGTATGGTTCGCTTCACGATAAACCTCTCTAAGCCGATACATTCAAATTATTGTGCGTAGATGTAGGTGCGCTACCTCACAAGTATGACGCCGTAGAAACTCCTTTTAGGCACCAGCTATAGCATCAATCCTGATCTCGGCCACAAGCATAACCTGATTCAACTCCAGCAACAAAGTAAGCTAGGAGTTGCCCTAGGTGCTGACAGGTGAGCGAATTGAAACAGTGACAAGCTGAAAGACATCAGTCATTACAAGGCTAAGACAATTTTCAACAATATAGGTGAACCTCTAGACAAGCTGCACTGTCCAACACTGTTGGACAAGGTGCAAAAGTCCAAAGCAATGTTACCCAGCATCAATTGGAGATGCTGAACACAACCACTCATTATGGTATACATTCAAGTCTTCAGCAAAACTGAACACCAGCTTGGGATCCACGATCTGGGCAAATACTATCGCAGTCAGCAGACAGTCATCAATGGAGTTATCGGCAGTAGAACTCCTATACAATGAGAACAAATAACAATTGTCCGGACGACCACAAATCCACATCCTGACAACTATCATCTCATGACTTGTGTATTCATACGTTGACTGCCGATAAGCACAGAAACCGCTAGTGATACAAATGGCCTTTCCGCGAAATCTGGGTCTGGATCTAAGCGGCCTGCGTATAGGGCTGGAAGCATTCAAGAGCAATTTCCGCATCATGCCTTCTACTTGAAGCAACCGTCCCGGCGTAGGACAGTACATCAGCTCTTCGGGACATCAAGCCCAGTACTATGATGTTCGCACGTATTCCTTTAATATTTGAATACAGAAGACAAGACCTATGATCTCTAATGAAGTCTCTGGTTACTTTCAACGTCCCCAAACAGAAGAAAAAGTAAAAAGAGGATAAAAATAAAGTATAAAAAGCTGCACGCCCTATAAACATGTAAGATTCATGCAGAGACAGAAATAACGGTCCACCAGGCAAAGCTGCCATGCGAGCAAGTCTCATCTTCTCTAGGTTCGCCTGGCTATGGAGAACGACAGTCGAGGTGGACCCGTGGGTGCGTCCACCAATATCCCATAGCTCTACCGCTTATTACGGGGGATTAGCATAAGAATGAAGGAATATAGATGAATTGATTGTGCCATCGAGGGGCAGGACAAGTAGCTGACGGTAGAATACCGGACACACGGCAAATAGTGACAGCCAGTTGATCTCCTATCCGGTTGTCGTTGGCTCCGTAGATCTCATCAGCTTTCTATGTGCATTTTCTCTCATGAGGACTCCCCCAATCTCACCATTCAAGTGGCTCATGACACCCGAAATAAGCCGCTGGTAGCCATAGCGAAGAGATGCAAGTTTAGTCCCATGGAGTTGACAAGCAGGAGACTGGAGTGGAATGCTAACGCTCTCACTCCAAGGCCCTGCATTCTTCATGGACTAAATGAAGTCTAGTCAGAATGAAGTGTTCTTGACTGAATGAAATATTAAGGAGTTGATTTCAATAATAAATTGAATAGAAAAAACTAAGTCTAAAGTTTATTCTGTGTCCTATCGACCAATTTCAGTGTAAAGGTAGACTCTGCCGCAGAATTGCAAGTACCTCTGAGTCTCAATACTGATTATATGCTCTGCTTATCTCCTTACCGATATCTGCACGTTTTTCTTTCTTTTTTTTATCTTGGCTTAAAGGCAATAGCCCGGAGAAGTGGGCCAGAGCCTGGACCTCGGCTCCTCCAAGGAAATGGGCCTGTTGGTCTGTTTTTTTTACCAAATATTTAATCTAGTTTCATAATCTATTTTAATCTCTTGCTTGCCTCCTCGGGTAACGAACTGATATATCATATTTCTCTTCTACGTGTCTCTGCTGCACCAGAAGCCTAATAGAGTACCGATAATATCGCCAATATTAACGTATTACCTACGCCACAGTCGAAATCTTTTGTTTTATTTATTTCATACAATGCATTCCTGCAATGATTTAAAAATAGTCCACTTGAGTTATTAAGAGTAAAATGTACCCAAATTAATTAAATTCTGACGCAAGTTAACAATTAAGAGATTTGAAGCTTAATTAAGGGCTGTCGTAGATAATATTATTCAACCTGACGACCCACTGAAAATTACAGATAGGTCTTATGGCTGATTAATGAAATTTTAATCATTATTGTTAACAGAGAAACCTCAAACAAGGAATAAAATGTTGTTGGTGGTGGTGTAAGAAATGTATTAGGTAGTGAAACGATAAACTTACTGGTCAGTAAAATATGTAAACTTCCAAACGAAGTTAACCCCTTAGTAGCGCAGTGCCAAGGTGGTTAACTCGCACTTATTATCTTTTTCATCGATCAAAAAGGTGGAGGTTCGAGCCGCCCACGCCAGGGAAGGTCTTGACGCACTATAATTTATAGCATCAGCAATTCCTTCACTTATAACTACAAGGGGGGGGGGCACTGGCTTTAGTGTCGGGGGCTCAGTTATCTATATATATGGCAGTCCGTCAATACGACGCCATAGTCCGGGCAATAAGTGGTCGACTGCAGCCATGCACCCCTCTGGGCCTAGTGGGCATTTACCTTCAGCACGAACCAGTGCATGTGGGTTTGTTTTTTGGGGTACGCGGTCAAGGCGACGCTAACTCTAACGGTGGTAGATAATTTTTCAATTTTAGCACACTAAAATTATCCCAACGTTCACACCGAAACAGAATTTTTAAAAAAAGACTGTGAAGTGGTAACTCTCTCTGTACCGAGCCGTGCTAAAGGCTTTTTTTTTCGCAATAATACTATATAACAAAGACCCTACAACTAGAAGGCACTGCAGGTTCAGCAAAGGAAACTCTCTAGCCTCCACACCTCCCTATGCATAACATTGGGTGACAAGCCAACACCCGATATACACTCTTCAACACCCGTGGAACGGAGCGCTATAAATTCCACAAGCCTCCCTATGCGCAGCACTGGGTGACAACCAACACCCGCAACACGGCTCAGATGAAGTTCTCAACTAGGGGCAAAAATTCAATTAAATGCATAGAATTTAAATGAAGACCTGCCATTCGTATCCATTATTCAAGATGTTAGTCTTTTTCTCGTGAGTTCGTTAGAGCGAGTTGTGGCAAATTGATGAGTGTTCTCGGAAGTGCGAGCAAGAGGCTTTCAGCTGCACCGCAGAATTAGAAGGGAGGAGGTGCGGCGCCATGATACGCCACTTATGGAAATTGGGTCAGCGGAGAGACAAGAACTTCTACACGAAAAAAATCCTGTCTGACCTTGTGACAGGTATGGTTACGCTTTTTATGTACTTAAATGGGATCTAAAGATGAAGTCATGCAAGAAACTTTTCTAGAGATCCTTAGCAAGGGCATTTATACAACAAATGGTTAGGTATATCGTCGATCGAAGAAAAAGGGTACTGCTATCAAGTGTAATCAAAGAATACGACATAATATCGGCATATATGGTTGATTAAGGACGTCACAAGCAACGCTGCTCCAACGGAAGTGTCAAGCTTTACTTCGTCATTTTCAAATTAAGTAATTAAATACTACAAGGATATAGACTCTGTTTTTAAAACCTATTAATGTCATTTCCTATATGGGATACGAGTACCAAAGGAAAGCAAATATATATTCCAGTAATTTCAGTATTATTTATTAAATTATTCATTACCTCCGCCAACGAGGTTATGTTTTGTCGTGTTTGTCTAGTTGCTTCTCTGTTATTCTCTTTGTCTGTCACCAAGATAACTGAAAGCGTCATCGACCATGGATTCCTTGAGTTATAGCTTAAGGAATCCATGCATCGACGGATCTTTACAAATTTACACGGATTGATAGGCATGTTAGCAATAACAGATGATTAACTTTTGATGAAGATACGGTCAACCGTTATTTGCTTGCCTCTTTTTTTCTTTTTAGTACCCTAACTCAAAAAGTTATGGACCTATTTTCATAAAATTTACATGAGTTGTTAGGAATATTACGAACAGCAAATACCCAAATTGTTAGATGGCCTGTTCGTTCGTTTGTTTGTCTCTGTGTTTGTTTGATTTTATCATTTTTAGCAGAATAACTCAAACAGTTTAGAACGGATCTTCATAAAATTTGTCAAAAATGCACAAACTTTCAAATTTTGGGGAGGATCTGTTGATCTGTCAGTGTGTTTGACTAATATTTGTCAAAATGTTTGTGAGCAGCATAGCTAGAAAAGTTACGAACCAATCGTCAAGATAATTACAGAAACTGTTATTACTATCAAATGACACAATAGAATCAGATTTTGCAGCTGATGCAAAGGAAATCACAATTTCAGAACCGATTTAAACTTTTCCTTCCTTACTGTTGTCTTGCTTAACGGAGGTATGCGCTCTCAGAGTGCTCTAGCTATTTATGAAGTAATATAAAAACTTTAGCTTTCTTAAGATACCCCGATAAAGGCTGCTTGTAAGTTTTACTCTTTATGGGAACTGTATCGCGAAGTTAATTGTGCTTCACACCAGCGCTGTACCCTTTATAAATATCAACTATAAGACAAAACCCTAACTTTCTGCATTCTCACCTCATATTAACAGAGCCGAAATGGACAGTTGATGACCCTTAGATGATGTGTAGTCCGTCTTTGAAGCCATAGTCCTGATCATCTGTGGACTTCTGCCCTCCTCTGGCCTAGCGGGTATGCATTGGCAGCATGAACCAGTCCATATGGATATGCAAGTTAGGACGGGTGGTATAGTTGACTCTACCTTCATATTTATCAGAGAAGTTTTCTTTAGCATGTAAGGGCAGCTTAGTATCTGCTCTGCTTACTCCTAGTCGAAATGATACTCTAGAAGCAACGCAGCACAATCTAGTATCATAGTAGTACGTGTATGCACGTACTGACACTCAACAGAACTGCAGCACATTATTGTAGATACAATCGTTATTTCAATTTGAATAAGTAAGAGAAATAATTAAACTTACGAGTAGGCCAAAAGTGAAAGTAGAACTGTATACTGTATATACATCCCAAAACAGAACCACTGATCATGTTTTGACCATTTTCTTCCCAAAAATACCGTTCGGTCATCGTTTATGCAGTGCGAGTCCTTCAAAAACTAATGTTTAATGTAGGCTGTAAAAAGTTGCCAGAACTTTGAGCACAGTATAGTTTGTAAAGTGTCATTGCAGCTGCTAACGCTGAACAAAGTAATACATTCACGGCAGTAATGTGCTGGTGCGACGTTCCATACGAGGTAGAAAATGTAAGTAGTATGAAAGTAACTACGCTCTTTCGCTGCAGTTAAATGTTTTACAGATTCATGAGTACCGCTTTGTGCCCACGCTCTTCAAACGGGCGTCAAAAACCATTTGCTCAATTTTAAACTCGCGATCAAAATTCTGTATGTTATTAAAACTGCTACAGTTTTATCCACGTTGCGTACAGAGAACTTAATCTGGCCTTTTATAGCATCACAAACACAAGATATGTTTGCCTTTTAAATAAAGAATTGACTGTAAAATGTTCAACGATAACACCATTAAGACCTTAAAGAGAACGCTTCAAGCACATACGCCTACACGTACAGAACAACGGTAAAAGGGGGTCCAAAAAAAAAAACTACGGATATTTTTGTGATACTAAATGAACTTGGGATCTCTGAATACAGCTAAGTCAACACTGAAGAGAGATGGCCTCACATGCCTATTCTCTTTAAGTTAATGCTTCAAACATTCTTGTTGCAATTATCCACAGTGAAGAAATTGTTAGATAGACAGTATTTTCTTTATTTTTAAATAAATGACTGGTGTAACAAGCAGCTAAATATGCCAGAAAAAAAAATTGCATCAACACCCAGTGGTAGTTAGCGTTTTTGCAGCCAGTGTTTTATTATGGTTGAAGGCAGTTTTGTAAAAACGGTATAAACTCTGAGAGATAAGTACCACCGTTTCTCAGGTGTAGGTAAGAGACGCTACCCAAAACGAGTTCAGACAAAACTAATTTTACGCTTCTCAGCTTCTCAAAAATTTTAATTTTTGAAGTCCAGCGCTTGCAAACTGATTCCAAAGATTAGTTTCACTTCAACTTCGTATCATTTTACTTAAGGGAACACGAAATGCATAAAGAAAAGAAAAACGCTCTGAGAGCGCATACCTCCGGGAAGCAGTACAAAGCTAACGAAAAATTAAAATTGGTAATGAAACCAGCATTTCTACTTGATAATCACTAAAATTAGGTCATTTGCTTCTTGTGTTATTTTTAGCAGTTCTTGTAAATTTATTAAAGGTCCACCCTTAAATTTTTGAGTTATATTTTGACAAGCACAAAGCCAGATACAGAGATAAACACGCAAAACCATGAATATATCATCGTCAATATGTGGCCATTTGTGTCTCTTAACCATCCTAACAGTTCTTGCAAATTTCATGAAGACATTTCATAACTATTTAGGTTTATGTTACTGGCAGGCAATAAAATCAACATAAAGTTAAACAGCAAAACGGAATAACAGATCATCACAAAAAAATTCGGTTATTTATTCTTCGTATTATTCCTAATACTTCCTGCAAATTTCGTGAAAAACCATTAATAACTTTCTGAGTTGCTCCGCCAGAAAAAAAGTAGACACGCAATCAATCAAATGGTTGAACTGCTCTTCACCAAAAGTTTATCATCTATTCCTCCTAACATGCCTATATCAACCGCTGTAAATTTCATGAAGATCCGTCCATAACATTTTGAGTTATCTTGATGACATGAAGTTAGACAGACATTGCAGAAAAACGCCGACAAAAACATAATAATTATCTAAATAAATAGATTGACGGATATTGGTCTTTATAATAATGTTTTGATGGAAAACATTATTTCTACTTGCTTGGCTAACCCATGAATCTGAATATATATATTATTAAACGAACTGAAATTGCTACTAGGCCTGGTGCGATTACAAAGCATACACAAACAGGAAGTATATCTCAGTGGCGGTTATTCCAATGTTAACAGAAAATATATCACGTGGGAACGTTCATAGGTCATAACAGCTTAATTAATTTCACTCTGAAGTCTGAAGCCAAATGGCACTACTCGTTATTCCCTCCTTTCAATAATTGTTCGAAACCCACCAAACTACAATTGGGTTTATATATGAAAATGTCTCAGCAAAATGCATTACTCACGTCAAAAGTAAAATGCTCATATTCCAGGTTTTCAATTACAATAAATAATGGTATGAAGACCCTGTACTGAACTGGAGAACAAATCATTTTCCAATGCTTTTGGAAGAGTCAACACAATATCATGAACACTGTCGTGTGTTTATTTGCTTATATACAGTATTTGTTTCTTTTGTGTCAAGCTCTTAATAAAATAGACAGACGGAAATTTGGCCATGTCGCAGATTTTGCAACAGTGTTACGTTTTCATGGAGATCGATACGCAAAAATTAAACTCGGTTACCCCGCAGTAGCAGCAGGTTAGAGCGTCTGACTTTGACCCTAAAGGCCGCAGGCTCGAACCTCGCTCCCAGCTACGCAAGATCTTTGCCCGCTTGATGTGATCGGTCAGTATCCGGTATGCGTACTGCTGCAGGTTTACTGACCTTCCCAAGCAATGAGGAGGGTTGGGGGTGGCAGATATTATCGTATGGAGTCTTCCGCCACTAGCGCCATAGCTCTAGACATCTGTGATCGACTGCAGCCGTATGCTCCTCTGGGGCCTGCTGGTCTATATTTGCAGCACAAACCAGTGCATGCGGGTTTCCCAGTTGGGGGTACGGTCAAGTTGACTTTACCTTTACTTGCTGAGTGGGAATCTTCATCTTTACAACTGAGTGCAGTTCTTGCTCAGTCAATGTTGACATTCAAACACTGAAGATATTTACAGCTTCACATAGCGCTGCCATGGAGTCTGGCTTTTATTACTTTCTTCATGCATTGAAGCTATATTTACTCTGAGTTCACGACGTACAAAGTGAGTAAATGATCAACGAAGCGCAAGAGAGACGATATTTCACGATACAGTAGACGCAGAACTATTTTTTAACACTTGCTTTCTTCCTTTGAGGAAGCTGTTTTCGCTTGAGCGTAAAAATTTTGATGTACTGAAGGTTATCATCACACTATGTAGGTATAGGCTACGCGGCGGGGAATTTCATTACATTCACTGATGCCTCAGCGCTTGCTAACATAAGTTGATTTTTTCGTATTTCATCTCAGGGAAGGAAGGAGTGTGCTGCTCAGATAAATTGCAACAGAGAGCATTCACCTCTTGGGACAATTTGAATTGCCCGTTGAAGCGTATCTTTCAGAAGCGTATTAGTAACGAAAGTTTGATCAATGGGGAAGGGTCATCATAAATTCCTCACTGTCATTTTTGACAGCGCGGGCACTCTACTTAGAACGTAATTGCATTACGAAAGCAGTATCGCACAACGGCTCCCAAAGGAGGCTTTACCGATGGAACTATCGGAGCGGCGATGACACGAACTAGAGCGTCAAGGGAAGGGGGTGGGACGGGGTCCTATAACGAATAAACAAATAATATATTTGGGGTCATGCAAATATTAGAGTCTTCACGGAAATAGGAGTGCACCATAACCTCACGCGACAATGATGTGAGTGGCGCGCTTCGCTGACTAGGATGTGCTAGCAGAGCTCGGCCAGGCACACGCACCACTGGGGACACACACACACCTCACTGTCGTCGATAGAGCCTCGCTTCTGCTTTGGTACACAGGCTGTAAATATATATGAGTAAATGTACAGTATATGATATTGTGGGTTTGGGCCTAGGTGACGCTATTTACCCTCTGAACAGCCAAAAGATAACCAGCTAGAAAACTTTGCAAACTACTTACATGCATGGCAGATAGTTCAGTCATATTCACCTAAATGACTGGTATGGTCTCTAAAATTATTTACAAAACTTATTTATTCAAATCATAGAAAGTACTGTAGATCGTATTATGTGTTTAAGCCATGCATATACGAATAAATATTTTTCATGAGTATTCAAAGTGCGTGTACAGTACATTTCTCAAGACATGTTTTTCTTTAAGACTAAGCATACACTATGTTTTAACATACACTTGTTGGCTGCTTACTTGATTGGTTGGTCCCTCCACCCCGATTTAAAGGATGAGATAGGAGACGATTCATCTACTGATGAGATTGGAGGAATGTAGATATGTATGTGTGTTTGTTAAGTGCCGATCTTATACGTTAGTCTTTTGAACGTGTTAGCTCATTCAATTGTCCCAATGTGTTACCGTAGCGTGAAAAGAGGAGAAAATTGCATTGTTTTCTACACTTTATTTCACTCCAGACTTGATGTAATATTCTTAACTTAGCTAATAACACCGCAAACATTTCCTTAGATATGCTGTAGACAATGCATTTTCTCAAACCCACTCCACTTAACAAGTAGCGGAACTTCATGACTTCTATTTCTTGAGCTTTTGTAAATCAATTGTTGCTTCCGATAATTCCCGCGTTGTACATCCGTAGCACTTTTCTTTGTTGCAGCAAATGAGAACCATGGACCGCAAGATACCTTCACTGTCCACAGAAATTTGCAAGTGAAACTAATTGCAAATATATGAAACTTCGATGAAATCTCGTCCAGGCAACAGAGCGACCTCAAAAAACAAATAGACGGTTCTCAGTTATGCAAGAAATATGCTTATCAGCAAGAAACACAAATTCGTAACTATATGCTAACTGTGGACGACGATAATTATATAATTGAAGCTTGGTACAGCACTAAAATTGGCTAAAATATATTATGCACTTTACCGTTGGCCAGTGCTCACGCATAGATGTTTTCATTCCAATAGACACATTCCTTGCGTCTCCAAGAACAGTTTATCCCTTTGCTTGAAGTCGGTACGGTGAATGGAACAAATTTTATCGAGGATTTATCAATTTGCCATCAGCCTCACTCGCGAGGAGTGGCCAGTCAAGGTATCGTGTGGTTCATAGCGTAACTTTATCTGGCTTCCGTTGGCTTTACTTAATTTATCAACCAACATTCTGCTTAGCCTTCTTTCTGCTATTATTACATTTCCTGCCTAGTGATGATGTTGTCCGAGCAAAGTTTACTCTAAAATTGAATTTTAGATTCACTTCTTCCCTGGATTTATACCAGTTCTGTAGCTAGGAAAGCGTATTGGTTAAATTTCAGCAACTTCTTGAAGTTCAGTTGTTCCTTTGGTATTTGGCAGCCAAAGGAATGAGGCCCATGCGCATTAGTTGCCGTGATTTGACAACCAGGCCCCCTAGTATGCTGATAAATATTTTTTCACACGGGTGCCAAGTGCGTGTACACCTTTTTAGGCCACCGGATGAATTGCTTTCGCAACATTTCCTATTCATAAGACTAGCAGTTCATATCCTACATCTCCCCTGCCAAGGAAGAAGCAGGCGTCCCTCAACAAACAGAGCCTCTACTGAGTTCAAAAGCTCGTCGCTTCTCTCGCTCTATACTAAAAATATCGTCGCTGTTTACAGCTAGGTTTACTGCTTCAGCAATTATTTTTCTCTTTGTACGGAGTTACGCTATTTTGCTAGAGTAAACACGCTCGGTTTAATGGCAAGCATCCTCTTCTGTGCATACAGTCGTGTTTTGTCGCCTGGCAATTTCGCGCCAACTTAAACTTCAAAGGAAAGATTTATGCGCATATTTGTGCATGGGAATGCCTTTGACCCCCACGCGCCAGCGAGATGGTCCATTTCTGTGGGGCGCAGCAACCCCGTCTCTACATTTGACACTCGTAGCCAAGCAATAGTTTTGTAATAGAAAAGTCGGGAGCAATTTGTTCGATACGGCCAGGGCGATGTCAGCAGTGAATGGACCTGAAATGGAGCTGTTTCGGGGTAGGAAAAAACGTTTGCGAGAGCTTCATACTAGCGAGTTCTTGCTTGAAATTCTCACAGGTTTTAAGCTCTCACCAAATGGAATACTGACTGTCTGACGAGAAATTTGTTTCGATGATATTGTTGTTTGACAGACAGAACAGCGCGGCAGAGAGTGAACAAAGATAGCGCAATTTTTGCTGAAGCAAAGCATCGCCTTAGATAAATAAAAATCTTTCTGTTGACCTAAACCAGCGAGTTCAACGTTCCTCAATCTTTGCAGGCTCCGTTTTATTGAGTATTTGTTTGTTTTTTTCAAGGGGCCAATCATTACGTTGTCGAAGTGAAAAGTATAAATTCTTTAGTGAGTGTCAAAGTTTTACTTAGAAAGTTAATTTCTAAAATAGTGAGTAGCTTAACCGTACGCGCTTCCACAACATAGACGAGCTTACAGAGGAAGATAAAATGGAATATTACAGTCAGTAAGTCGACAGACACGTGGAACCCGTGGACTTGGGTGCTGCCACACAGCATCAACGCTCATAGAAATAGCTAGTCGGGAACGACGGAGAAGAACAAATCAGAGCATCATCAATAGGAGTATGAAAATAGAAGGAAGTAAAGTGGGCACCAAATAGAGACGTCCCAAAGACCTAGCTAATGGCTACGGTAACCTACACAACATAGGCAAAGAGAAGAAGAGTTACACCAAAGCGGTATAAGGAACTTTATCAAGCACTCTCTGCAATATGAGCAACATATACCACTGGAAATGCACTCGGTTGGTCCAAGACTGACGCAAAGGATGGATGAGTCTCATTGGTCATCCTCAGCTGTCACAATGCTTCTCCCCCTCCGTCCATAATTTCTCTCTCGTGTAGCTAATTTTGTCCCCTTGCTTCGCACAAGAATATCAATTTTAGTGTGTTTCGTTTGTGTGTAAAGGAGCTCGGTAGAAAATTTTCTTCTGCCTTGGGATATATTAATAGACACGGTGAATATGCGCCAGAAGTTCTCTGCTTTCAATAATGTTCGCAAGATACCAAGTTGTTTTCCTCTGTGAATCTTTGAAGGTGACCCAACTATAGAAAACATAGAAGTAGACTTAGGCATTGAATAAGCTCGACTATTCGCCTAATATTTTCGATTGGGTAGGTAGACAGGAAAACAATATAAAGGCAGATTTACAACGTAAAAACTTACTGATTCCTTAACATAGATATCTTCTGTTGTTTGAAACTTAGCGCATAACCACAGTTTAGCTTAGAAATTCTCAGAAGCATATCATGTTGCACTCGATCGTTGTGCCCTTGCATGGTATTTTTTCCCATTAAACTTCGACAGTTCTGTAGATGTTCATGTCACTAAATTCTAATATAAACAAACTACAGATAAGCGCTTGCACGTGAATATGTCACACGAAGCCATGTCTGATATCTATACAAGCCAGCAATGTCTCTCTTTGCTTGATCTCTCCACCGCCAGTAATGCGAGGGATCTATTGACGAGGACCATCTTTATGTCTGAAAAATGCACCAGCAATGGCCGCATTTGCCATAACGGTCAATTTGCAGAAGCAGCGGCGGCGGCAGCAAGGTATTGCCTTCTAAAGTTACCCTAACAACATTGAGGCTTGTTCCGGGCAGACCGAAAGTTTTGAGAGGCTCGGAGATTTTCTATTTCCGCGGCGTTGGGGGCACATACGCTCAGTTGGTGGCTCCAGCGCACTGATCAGCGCCTCGTAGCTTGCGACGGTTGGGACGTAGCACAAACGGAAAATTTTACGCCAACGTTATCCGATGCTCTCTTGTTGGGGCATCAACTCTTTCGTGACGAAAATTTTCCGGTGTTGGGCCCACCTGCGATGTAATGTAGGTACGTGCGTCTGTTAAGTGCCCGTCTATACGTTAGTCTTCTGAACGCGTTCCATCATAAAATTGTCCTATTGTCCTACCGTGGCGCAGAAACCGCAGAAACTTGGACGGCTTTTTACTTTTCATTTCACTCCAGATTTCATGTAAATAGTATTCTAAACTTGCCTAATAGCCCTTGCCGCAGAAACTGATAGATACCGTAGCTAACATATGAATGACTTTCTTGTAGCGTATACAAAACTGTATTTACAGTGACGCAACAGAATATTTGGACGATTGGATGAGTGAACACTTTCAAAAGACTGACGTGTAAGCAGACCTAAGGGGGTATTCACACGCCATTCACATCAACTCGTTCGCTGATCCGCTTGACCGAATGCGTTACTGTCCGTCCTTAGTACTTTGTACTAAGGACTACTAAGTACTACTACTACTAAGTACTACTAGTACTTTGTACTAAGGACTACTAAGTACTACTACTACTAAGTAGCTACTACTAGTACTTTGTACTAAGGACGGTTAATGTCCTTTAATTTGTATTCAAAATTCCTGGTAATGAATTTCAGGACTCTGCTGCCATTTTAACACTTTTTACTTGCGGACTGAATTCACTTTGTTTGTGATAGTTATTACCAGGTCACATTATTCAGTGGCGGCTGCTAAGTCTATCCCGTTCATTTTCAACAGGGCTAGCTAGAGCGTTCTCTGGTCCAGTGTGTATTGTATTACCGAACATTTGTCAACATTGAAAATCACCGGCCATTTAGAGACCAATTCCATAAGACGGCCAAGGTCATGTAGGAACTCGAGTCTATGTTTGTCCAACACGACAGTATGGCCTAATTTGGTGGCATTTGTAAATTTATTGATTTTACTGCGGATGTTGAGATCAAGAACATTAATGTAAATTATTATCAGGAGTGGACATTTAATTGGCCTGAGTACCACAAAACATTATAATTACCCACGGAAGCAGCAGCCTTGCGTGCTGTACTCAGGCGCCTGTGGGGCTAGGTCTGATGTCAAGCCAGAGAAGTAAACTCTTTGCGACGCTGGCTGCACTGACTCAGCAGCAATAGGTATGCACTGCTGCCGTGGAAACTTACCTTCCTCAGATATAGGGGAGGGTGGAGGGAGGGGGCGCGCATCTTTGAACATTTCATCGACTAGGCTATTGCTGTTGACGACCTGTGATCGACTGCAGCCATACTTACTCCTCTGAGGTCAGTTGGCCTATATCTGCAGTACAAAAAAATGTCTGTGGGTTTCTAAGTTAACGGTGCGGTCAAGTTGGCTTTACCTCTAAGTGAAGTTCCAAGGCAGCTACTCATCTATGCTGCGCACCTCATGCACAATTCCAGATAACGTCCGAGCGCTGCAGACGATGACCAGAAGCCCGTAATGGAAGACTCCATCAGTTTCCCCCGCTGGGACACAGCAGCTTCAAGCGTAAGAGCAAGGGACCGGGACCTAGCCGACCGCCAGCAATAACCTAACTAGTTTCGGTTACAGCACTTCTCCAACCGCTGCTGCAGTGTCCATGAGGACCTGGCAGGAGCTCGTGAGCTGTGGTCGGCAACACTGGCGGGCTTGTCAAGAAAAGCAACCCAAAAAAACAAATATCATTTATTATCTCGTATACAGGGTACAATGGATACACCTATCGAGGTTTTCTTTTTGCCTTAATTCTAGAATTTTGAAGATCCAGTAGTGTGAAGAGCAGGAGAAGCA
>LQNS02000154.1:879880-893726 GCA_001587735.2 Parhyale hawaiensis | reverse complement strand
TTTCTTTTTGCCTTAATTCTAGAATTTTGAAGATCCAGTAGTGTGAAGAGCAGGAGAAGCAGTCCGTGCTGAGAGTCAATTTAGGATCCCTCATCGTGCATCGCCTGGGCTCTCGATGCTGGAGTACTCCACGCAGTGTAAATCCGTTGCGTGCCGTCCGGGGAATCGAACCCGCGCCTCTGTAGATGCGAAACCGAACCGTTGTCACTTCCAACAAAATTTGAGGCCGCCCAGCAGCTGAACTGCTGTTTCAGCTTTTGCGGCGCCCTGAATTTTTGTTATGCCGATGACACATGCTAGTCAAAAGAACAAGTATCGTCATCTTTTCGTCCGAACGTTATGTTGAACTCTTGTAAACATTGTTTCGAGATTGCCAAAAAAGGTGTAAAAATGTTTACCGTCAGTTCAGTTTGCGCTGCAAGCGCCGTTAGTTAACTTTCAATCATCTCATTAAATCAGGAGGGATTTATAACTCGAAATTCTTTGCAAGTGTGTGCTATTGATATAGGCACATCAACGCATTCGGATGCCATTCCCAGGCTGTTGTTTCTGTTGTGACGCCTAGGTGGTTTCCTCTTTTCCAATAAAATTATTATTGTTATTATACTATAATTATTAGTAGGTTGAAATGTATGACAACTTTATCTTATCGTAATTTAAATATTTAAATGAATAAAATTATAACCCAACCTAATTAGCATTTTAATGTAATTGACAATATGATTGTAACTTCATTTAAGTATAAATACCTTTTTTATTTTAACTATAATTTTAGTTTTTTAATCCCGAGGCTTGCCGGTGGATATTTCCCATTTTAACGCAATAATTTAAGTGAGGGGCGCCACGTCGAATATTAGGAATAGACGAGGGGCCTGTGGGAAATTTATGGACAGCTGGGCAGACATGCTGGGAGAGGCCGAGGCTAGAGCTCCTCTCATTGCTATGCGTGCAATCAAATTATACAAATTATAGCGGGCCAGCGACTGCAAGAAAACTTGTCCGGGTCCGAAGTTGTGGTGTAGAGCAGTTACTGCTCCTTAGGTTAGTGCTTCTCGAACTTTTTTCGATCTTAGTTTCGTTTTATCGGTGAAACAAAAATTAAATCTGGGGTATTTTTGATGTTTCATGATTCCATGGTGAACGCTTTTATAATATATGTAAGACATATATATATATATATATATGTATATATTCATAGTTGGGAAGCAACCCTTCTTTTATACATGTTCGGTTAAAAACCACGCCATATTTCTTTGTTAAAATACCTTTATTATGTTTCTCGAAACAAAGAATTTTTAAAAGTGTGGTCCGTTCTGTACGATGAAGAAGCTGGCCAAAGTTGAGAGAGTTGATTTCGTCGCGACGCGTTTCAACCATTGCACATGGTCATCTTCAGGCTGGATATGGAAGCAANATATAGATGATGGAGCGTATCGTTGTGTTCTTTTCGGAAGCTGATTGGCTGGTTGGCAGTATGGTCAGTCAATCATGGCGCTACTTCGTCAGCGGTCTGGGTCTCCATGTAGCTTCAGTATACGGCTCGATCCTGTTGTCTGGGTGTTGATTATTGGTTTTTTGGCTCTGATGGCTAATGCTTCCAGTATTTGAAGGTGTTGATGGTCGGAGTTGCGGTGCAGTAGTGTGGTTCCAGATACTAGCATGGCTCTTGTCAAAATGGTATTATGTTGCTGAAGTGTGTGTGCCTTCGGTCCTCCATTGGCGAGATGCATTGTCAGTCTACGAGAAAGTGTTGTGGTTGTCATGCCAATATATGAGTGCTTTTGGAGTTCACTGAAGCTACATGGAGACCCAGACCGCTGACGAAGTAGCGCCATGATTGACTGACCATACTGCCAACCAGCCAATCAGCATCCGAAAAGAACACAACGATACGCTCCATCATCTATATATACAGGCAACGAACACGGTGATGTCAGTTGACGATATTCTTTTAATCGAGCTCAGCTCCTTCTGATTTGCTCTCATCGTTCGCCAGCTTCAGTTGCTTCCATATCCAGCCTGAAGATGACCATGTGCAATGGTTGAAACGCGTCGCGACGAAATCAACTCTCTCAACTTTGGCCAGCTTCTTCATCGTACAGAACGGACCACACTTTTAAAAATTCGTTGTTTCGAGAAACATAATAAAGATATTTTAACAAAGAAATATGGCGTGGTTTTTAACCGAATATGTATACATGTATATATATATATATATATACATATATATATATATATATAGGCAGTTGTATTATGAAATTATTACCTTCAGTCATTGGCAAGCTTCATGGCTATTATCTGTTTACCAACCAATCTCTCCCCCCCCCCATCCCCTTTCTTCTCTTCTCATATATTTTTTGCGCCGATTTGTTATTTGTTTGTAATAAGTAACTGCTGATAACTTCACCCACTTACCTCTGCCCGTGGCCTCAACACTCTCTCAAATACCACCCTCCCAACAGCCGCTATGCAGCTCACTTAGGCAACCGCTGCTTTCAAGGGTCGCTAGACATTCTTCTAGAAGCTGTTTGTAATAGTTATTGGCCCATCGTTATTGATGCCAATCCCAGGCTGTTGCTGTTGTTGTTGTTGTTGTTGTGACGCCTAACTGAGGGCTTCGTCCGGAGGAAGTTCTGGAAGGGACAGGGAAATGGGAGATAGTCATAAGAAGGGTGAGAAGAAAATAGAATAGAGACGTGTGGGGGTTCCTCCCAGAGATGAACTGGAGTTAGAGTCGTCGGAAGAACGTTATCTATCGTGTAACCGGGCACACTGTTTTTAATGGAAAGCATCATTACTTATTTGACGTCAAATCTGCTTCTTCGATCATCTTTGTAATTCTGCTCAGAAAAAATGCAGTTCTCTTTTCCTATTGGGCTTTTCTACAGAATATGCGTGTCATGAGCCCTGACCAAGTGAAGCTTTGCTATGGGAAGTAAGTGATATTCAGTAACCATACAAAGGCTTAAGGGTAATACAGAAATCTTCAGTGCTTAAATTTTAACTTTGTATGAAAATGCCGCTTTGCAAACGACTTTTTCTACCGTAATACTAATTGGAGGACAGGAAGATAAACCAACCAAATAAACAAATAGCCCAGCTATAAGCTATATGTCATTGTAGAGTGGATTTAACGAGCATTTTCTCTGATTATATTGAATATACTCCTGCATTCTCGTAATTCTAGACTGTAGCACATATTGAATTACGAGAAAATAGGCACAATACCTTTCTCCTCCATGCAGTTTAGAATCATGATTTTGTCATAAAAATTAGGTGTATTCTAGTTGCATTGATGCAGAAAATGCCTAAAAAGTTACTTCCAATGGAACTTTTTTCATAAAAATGTTATCAGAAAACCTTTGTTAATGGGCTGGTATCACTATTTGCGACAAAATTACAAAAGCAAAAATATAGACACTGGATATATAAAAATGAATTTATTCCATATTTTCTTTAATATCTTCGAGGCATAAAACATCAGCTTAAATTGTTGCCCCAGAAAAAATTGCCCTAACAAATTAATTGTGAAGAAGATGGTGTTTCCCTCTCTAGAGGTCAGTTCGATTTGGCAAAAAAAAAATAACTTTTAAGGCTTAACTTGTCCGAATCTTCAAACATTTGCCCTGGCTTCGATATGTTCATTCAAGTTTCAGGCCTTGACTCGTAAGCAGTTATTTGCAAAACTTCTATGAACTTAATCTTACTCCGAATGTTAGAGTTGTCAGTCAGCTCAGCATAATTGGGTTGCATTTAGCACCTGCAACACTATTCAAAGTGACGAAGCTAACGTTCGGGTCTGTTTTTCCGGTAAGTCAAGTCAAGGGAATCGGCTTAATTCGACTTTGGTGACCCCGTCGAACGCACCCAAGGTGTCGTCTGCGATATCGCTAGAAAGGAACTCTTGAGTACTTTACTGGCTATGGTGTTATTATTTCACTGATTACAATGAAAGCTGCTGGTTAAATAGATTGACTTTTGATTTTGATTTTGGTGCTAATATACGAGTAGATATGACGACGTACTGATAAAAGTTAGGTATACTACTTTTCCTAAATTTGTTGTTTTTTAGAAAATTAGGAAAAAGATATTATTGTGGCATTAAGTTTTATGAACGCTCTATTCAGTCCATTATCTGTTCAACACCATAACAAAAACTTTTTAATATAATCCCCTTCAAAAGCTATTACTGCAGTAGCTGTGAAACACTACAACAAATTTTAATTAATTAGCAGTTTTAACTGCTTACTCTCTTTGATAAACGATAAGTATAAAATGATTAATATCTCACTTCAGCTCCGGAGGTAATTAGCAAGTGCCCTGTGGGTTCACTAACACGTAGCCAATTGTTATTCGTTTATTTTTGTGGTCGCTTCTACAGGTGCATCCAAGAAAATTCTCACTCAAGCATAATAAAGAGGAAAGCTAATTGGAATCTCGACAGGTAAGCTATTTTAGAGTAGAAAACAACAACTGATTATGAGACAAGATGTAAAATTTTATTTACGGGCTACGTGTTATAATGATGGTAGGAAGTAGATAAGTTTGATAAAAATACACCATAAAATATCGGTTGCTTGCCTCCAGGAAAATAAAACTACTGGTAAGTTTTCAAAACGCGGCTGTAGATATTGTTTCTGTGATACCAAGTAGTAACTTCTGTGGCCACGGCAACTTTTTTGAGCGTCCAATACATAACTACTAATGCTGGCTATCCTCCATTAATGCGGCATTCGTTTATGCGATCACCCATTATTGCGGTAAAAATTTCATTTCAGGTATTCCACGTATACGGTGCTGAATCTCTTTACGCGGTACCACAACGCAACTTTTCTGTTCCGGCAGCACTGCTAACGCGTCAGTAATTAGGTCACATCACAGTGGAAGCATTAGTGTGTAAAGTGGCCCCTACAGCAGTGAATTCTAAAAAGAGTACAAATAAACTATCAAAAAGTATCAAAAACAAAACAATATATAAGTAATTGAAATAAGTGTGATGAAGGTAAAGAAGGGTAGAAAGTTGCAAATTCTTTAGCATTAATTAAATCGCAGTTAAAGCAATAAAAAGTAAATGAGAAGCGTATTAGAACTTGAACAAGCAATATTTCAGCCAGCACTGCAAATCAAAGTCAGAGTAGCACCCAACGGTACAAAAACTCCATTTATACACTGAGAGAAATTTTGATGCCCCTATAGATGCATCAAAATTACATGCATTTTGTGCCAAAACCGAAACACGTAAGGGCATCCTAAATGAACTAAGTGCATCATCATGATGCACTTTAATTAACTCCACTGTAATTGTAGTAATAATTATGTACTATCTTGCACACAGTAACTACACCTAACAAGTTAACCCTTTTGCCTTAATTGTAAGATTTAAAAGTTCAAATATTAAACGAAAGGAAAAGCCAGCGCTGTGGCAATCCGAGAATCAAATTAGTGACGTATCGCCAAAATTTTAGAATAATAAGGCATAATGAAATAAATATACATTAGGTTTATCCAGTGGATGTGAAATAATGAATGATTAATATTGCCATAATAGCAAAGTTAGCTAAGGTGCATCATGATGATGCATATAGGGTTTTATGATGTACTTGGCACGTTGATGATGCATTGATGTGTTTCGATTTTGTTACAGAGCCGATGATTCATCAAGATACATAATAAACAGGTAAAACTGATGCACCTGAAGGAATTAAACTTTTAATTGCAACAGGGATCTGCGTGTTTGTATGTTACCACATCTCGCTTCGCACGTGTAACAAAACGATAAAGTTTTTGTTCACTTTTTTGCGGAAAAATGTTTTTCTAACTGAAATATGTTTTTCTGCCTGCTGCGATGACACACCAAACTACGCCATGAAACACGTATATGCATCCTGATGCTTCTCTGTGAAACACCTAATTGATATATATGTTGTGCGCGATCGATGGATTTGCGCGATCGATCGATTTTGAACCTTTCGAATTTTAGAATTTACTGTGTATGGCGTTAGCTTCGAATTCGTCCTTAGAACTGATTTTTATTGGGATGATTATCTTCGTATACTATTTGATTGATTTTGTACCTAGTTTCCGGAATTAATAAACGAAGATATACCTTTTGTGTTTGAATGATTCCCTATAGGGAGTTATTTTCATAATTTTTCTCAGCGAAGCGACTAGTCGTGGTCCGAACAGGCTGCATTAATGGAGAATCACTAGTATGTACTTATCCGGAGTGTGTACGAAACAAAGTTTCGTGAAGAATCATACTGAGACTTCAATGTGCTACACTTGTCAGCTCAGTCAGCGTATTATACTCCAGCCTGCGTTGGTATGGAAATGATCGCTGGGACCCGTGTTTGTCCCTACTGATATGCAGGCGTTCAAGTCAGATTATTGCTCCAGTTTCGTTCTGTCACCTGCAGTATCCATGGACACTTACTATTAATATTACCTACGCCAAGGAGGCTCCATTTTTGTCGGAGTTTGTAAGTCTGTTTCTTTTTTTATTTGTTTGTGTATCTTTTTGACTGTCTGTCACCAAGATAACTCAAAAAGTAATAGACAGATCTCTACGAAATTTACTGTCAATGTTAAGCATGGTGCAAGGACCAGTTAGTTAATATTTTTATTAATATCCTTACACCCGTATGTTTTGAATGTTTCTCTGCCTGTTTTTCTAGGTAACATATTTTAAATAATTATGTATGGTTCACGAAATTTTTAGGAAATGTTGGAAATGTTACAAGAAGCAACTGACCTAAGATTTGTGAAGACATGTCCGTTCGTATGCCTGTTTGTCTCTATTTTAATATGTGTCGCAAGATAACTCAAAAATTTATGGCGGATCATCATAACATTTTTGGAAATTATTGGAAATGCTAAAAGAAAGACATGGCCAAATTTTGGTGATGATCCGTTCGTACGTTTATGTGTTAGACTGTGTTTTTTTTTTTTTTGTCCTAACATAACTTGAAAAGTTACGGATGGATCTTCAAAAAATTACTGCAACTATTATTACTGTGAAGAGGCACAAGCGACCGATTTTTGGGAAGATAAAAGGAAATCCTAGTTTCTGGCCAATTTGAATAGTTCGTTAACGATGCCTTGCTTGGTGAAGGCATGCACTCTCAGAGTGCTCTAGTTATAATAGTTATTACCTCCGCAAAAGAGATTATCGTTTTGTCGGAGTTGTCTGTCTGTTTATTTGTCTGACACTAAGATAACCCAGGAAGCTATGGACGGATCTTTATGAAATTTGTAAGGATTGTTAGGTATCCCAGCAGGAAAAGATGACTATTTTTTTGTGAAGACCCGTTCAACCTTATGTTTGCTGGCCTACCTGTTTTTTTTGTAAACATAGGTGAAAAAGTTATGGACGGATCATCACGATATTTGCAAAAATTATTAAGAATGTTAAAAAACACAGATGACTAAATATTCGTGATGATCAATAGAATTCCTGGCATCGACACTAATTATATTGTTTTTGTTACCATTGTGTTGCTGGCAATATGTGTCTCATAGTGCTTCTCTAGTTATCTCCCGCGAGCGAAGCGAAGAAGGGTGATAATGTTTCCGTTTCCGTTCTGTCCACCCAATAAGTGATCGAATGAGTTGAGCAATGTTCATAATTTTTTGTAGGGAGTTTGGTGGGTTAACCTAGATGTGACCCATGCCAAAAAACTAGACCTAGCTGGGCATAAAAAATAACGGCGCTGAATTCGCTTCTGCTGCCGCAGCAGATTGTCTAACGCCAAGAGGTGTTTTATTTTTTACTAGAGGACCCAAGCTGTCATAAAATGACAGCGAGAAGTTGTGTTAATCCTGCTTTATTGATCATGGTTCCCTTCATACAATTGCCAACTTTAAGGATCATGGAGATGAGGGTTCACGGCATCCTTATTACTGAGCATCAGCACTCCTTTTATTTTCTTTCTCACATGGAAAAACTTAATTACTTTTGAAGGCAGTTCAGCAAAACAGAAATAATTAATTCGATTTGGTATCATAGATACCATAGGAGGCGTTATCTGTCCGATAATTTTTGGTTATTGAAAGATGTTTCGTCGACAACTGCATCAAAGTTGGAAGAATAGCTGATGCAACAAAATCATCTGTGGAAAAAAACCACGAATCAAGCTGCATGAGAGTGCTAATGGAAGCTTCAATTTCACAAATGCTGAGATTAGAACTTCGGCAATGCAAGACGTAAATTTAGACTTGAAGTCGCCCGATACTTTGCCATAGATTCGATGTATGGAGAAGGTAATACTTACACGAATCAGACTAAGGCTGCGATATCTTCATTTTTGAATTTCAATTGTCCCTGTTAAGATACGTTTGCTATCTTCTGCAACCTGACATTTTTTCTACCTATCAATTTTCAATGGAGCTTGAGACGACGACCAGAGCCTCTTACCTGGGCTGATTTCCGCCTATCTGTTTTGTTAAAGCGTAACAAAAAGTAGATAAGCAGATAAACACACAGATAAATACACATCGGACTNTATTATATTGTAGATTTTGTTTTTTCTTTATATGCTATTATTGAAGTTCTACTCTCAGGAATTAGGGCTACGACCTAACCTTGTTCACTTTGTTGAAGACCCCGTATTATTGCCTCCGCAAAGGAGGTTATGTTTTTGTCGTGTTTGTCTATCTGTTATTCTGTTTATCTGTTATCCTGTTTGTCTGTCTATGCAACTGTTTGTCTGCCACCAAGATTACTCAAAAACATATAGAGGGATCTTCAGGAAATTTACAGGGATTTTTAGGCATGTTAACAGGAATAGATGATTAACTTTTGGTGAAAATCCGTTCATCTGTCAGTTGCTTGTCTGTCTGCTTTTTTTAGGCCATAACTCAAAAAGTAATGAACGGATTTTCTTGAAATTTATGAGCTGTTAGGTATAATACGAAGAGTAAATGACCAAATTTTTTAGATGATCTGTCGGTTCGTTCGTTTGTTTGTCTCTATGTTTGATTTCATGATTTTTAGCACAAAAACTCAAAAAGATTTGCATGGATCTTGATGAAATTTACAGGAGTTGTTACTAATGTTGTAATACATAAATGATTAGATTTTGGTGATGATCGGCTTGTGTGTTTGACTTATGTTTGCCATAATTGTAAAATATTTTTAGCGGTTTTTCGATCAAAGGTTTTTAGTCGATCGGACATAGCTCCATGCGCGGTATTGTCATCTGCGTCGTACCACTTCCCCATTTATTGCCGGACGGTCGTGAGGCGCAGAGACACACTATCAGGTATGCATCTTTTCCTGTCGCGAAGCAACCCCCTTTTTTAAAATAGTGTTTAAATGTTGTGCTACTTGGTGTGAAATAGAAGGGCTATTTATGAATGATTTCATTCTAGTTTCAGATTTCATTGTAGAAACTTTGATGCTTCTACAAATATAAGCACTATAGCATCTTTGTAACGCTTCCAGTCTTTGTAAGAGGTCCCTTACACAATTCCAGATTTAATTATAGAGACTCTCATTTCATCTCGATTCAACAAGTATAGCATCTTTTCAACGCCTCCAGTTTGTAAGATTTCGCGTATACGGTTCTAGACTTGGTTGTAGCCATTTTAATTCTTCATATTTTTACACTTTAAATTATTATACATAAAATTCAACACTTATTACTTTATGAGATTTTAGCCTTCACTGTATCAAACGTTTATTGAATTTTAATGTATGTTTTATTGTTCTTACAGTAACTGGCACTGTGTGGATTGAGAGTTTTATTAGCAGCCTACACAAGAGTGTGTGTCCCAAAACAGGCCTGCAAAGAATCTTTTGCAATAATTTTTGCAAGCAGCATAACTCAAAAGGTTATGAACGGATCTTCATGAAAATTAAGGAATTGTTACTACTATCAAAGAGCACAAATGATTAGATTTTAGTGTTGATACGAAAAAAAATCACGGTGTCAGAACTAATTTGGATTTTCCGTTATAGGTGCCTTGCTTGGCGGAGGTATGCGCTCTCAGATTACTCTTTAGTAATTATTTTCATCACTACTAGCATTATTATCATTGTTGCTTTTATGAGTGTGATTATTATCGACAAAATTACAATTAAAAAAAAGTGCTAAAATACGAAAATAAATAGCGATCGCAAGGGACCACGGAAAAGGAGGGTGGAGAAAGAGAGATCGCTGTGAGAATGGGGGACCGGAAATGGGAAATTGCAGGGAAATTTCCGAGTAATTGGGGGAGAATTGAGTGTGAAATGAGAGCGGAGGGTAACTTAGTTGCCTGTGAGAAATGAAAGCCAAAACATTTACGGCGTCTAAAGATCGAACGGCAAAATTGGGTGAGCGGAAAGTTAGTTGGTCGTAGGAGCATCGTGGCTTTTAGTTAAAGTGTATTGAGCTCTGTTGTACGTGGTCCATTCGTCTAAACGAATTTCTGCTTGTTCAGACTCATTTATGGTCCAACCACTCATTAACTAGTGATGATCCAACCACTCATTAATGAGTGTTGATCCAATTAGTCATTCCTGAGTGATGATCTACCCAGTCATTACGGAATGATGATCTAACCAGGCATCAATGAAGAAAATTCAACTAGCTACAAATGAGGAATTATGAAAGCAGCCATTACTGAGTGATGATCCAACCAGTCATTAATGAGGAAAGATCCCATCATCTATTGCGCTGTTTGTGGCATAATCGCGAGTATTTTCTGAAGAGAATTTAATCAACCTGAGACCAGTTATTTTATATGCAACGAATTGCATAAATTTTCATAGTCAGAGGATAATGTTCCTCAATGTCTACTGGCATGTCTACAGTAGTTTGTAATTTGAATTACTTCGTTGAATGATCATTACTTCAATATTTTCTGCTCTTGAAGAAAAATGTCAGTTTACATTGACCTTCAGCTTTTTCGGCAAGGACGAGTAGTAACACGACGTAATGTATTCCGTAACCTAATGAAGATAATTCACTTCGGGGCAGGTACTTTTTCAATAATGTTTCACAGCCGTAACTAGGTCAAATTTTATTTACAGTATGTGAATTACAGATTTTAAAAATTCAACTTATTACTCTTGTTTCATCGCAATTTTAATTTTAAGAGGCACAGCAACAACAACTAATGCTTCAGATACAAGGGTGAAAAGTCTTTGGAATTCAAATACTCGTTTACCAATGAGTTTTCCGGATTTCAAATTTTCAAAAGTACTAAAACACTGTTAAAATTGCAATACTATAAATCTGATTTACTTCACACTACTTCACTAAAAGTTGTATACAGGGCCTGCATTTAATTCACTATCAATATAATAAGAGGAGAATTTGAAGGCAGGAATGTTACATCAGGACACGGCGCTGGATCTTTCAATAAGTATCAGCCCACTTTGCCTTTTTAACTTACCATATGTACCCTAAGTGCCCACAGATCTTATCTTCAGTTCGTGCAACATATCCAGTGGAGCAGAACTACAATACCACAGTTCTCGCACAGTCATTATTTGTGCTGAGACAACTTTGTTCACCAGCAGAACTTTGTAATTAATTAGCTATTATCTTTTCCTTTCTGGACATGACATACCCTTTGGAAAAATAACGCCTGATAACTGAGGCGCAGCGAGATTGATTCTGTCTGATATGCCAGTCTTTTATCTCCGCGCTGCAATAGCTCTTCCTTGGTATTCATACGATACATGATGACGAATAACTAAGATAGTACATATATTGAACTTTTTCTTTTTTGAGGCTACACTATGAATTTTTCAAACATTTTATGATGGTTCAAAGCAGTTCTGCATTTGTTGAAGACCTCGTATTAAATCTTACTTTACTATAATTTCCTTTTCTATTGCATTGATGAATTGTAAAATATCAATGAGAGAATTTTGAAGCAGATCTGAAGTGTTTCGGTTAATTTCCTGGTTTTGAATTTAGATTTTTTGCTGTGTATTTTGCTTAAATCAACATTAGTATTCCTGTTGTGTCCGTCAAAGAAGGTAAAATCATATATACTAGCTGTACCCGTGAAACTTTCACAGCTTGGCTAGGTTTTCCAAACGGACCCGTGAAACATTCATATTTTAGCATGGAAATACCGCACTTACTCTACAACCCTGGGACTCGATATATTGAGACCATCCAGTTATTTTGGCTGTTAATAATTCCCAGCAGTAGCGTAGCCATGGGGCCGGGAGCGTGGGAGGACGCACTCCCTCCCAAAACAGTCTCAACCCCTCCCCACCACCCACTGCATTGCTTAGGGCCTAGCTTGTTTTGTCAAGCAGTTCCTCAACTCTCCCACCGCGGAAATTTTCCTGGCTATGTTACTGACTCCAAGTGAAGCTGCTCCGTCTAACCAAAAACCGCGAAGTTTCCACGCTAAAATATTCATTAAAAAGACCTTGCCCAGCTGCGCCGTACTGTTGACCCCGCCGTATCATGGATACCCAGCTTCCCGAAGTCTGATGAAAAGCGTGCCACACACCGCAGGTACGTAGGTAGGTAGGAACAAGCGTATTAGTATATAGATATTGAGAATAAAGATATACTGGTGCTAAACAATTCATGTACGTTTTTTTTTAATAACGTACACAAAATTCTTTGAGACAAATCAAACACAGCGCGTTACATTATATGTTGTGTTTCAACTTTTAGGCAGTGAATTCTTATTGTTTGTGTATATTTCAGTTTCACACTTTCAGCCCGTATAGTTTTATTTGCTTAAATGCTGATACGCAGACGATGATTTGCAAACTATGTTAGACTAGTGGCCCGTGCCGTCATTATAAATGACGGCAAAAAATTAACACTTCACCAAAACCCCCGCCCCGCCTCATTTTTCCCCTATCTAATACTGAAGAAAAAGATTGCAAGGCACCCAACTTTTTTTTCGCCGAAGAAAAAGATTGCAAGGTTCCCCACTTTTTTTACATTTTGAAATCTGAATTTTCTCCTATCTTATTTCCATAGAGCGTGGCAGGAACGATATAAATATATAAATAAATAAATATATAAAAAAACGACGTGAATTATTATATAGTACTGATAAGGTCGATTACTGCCTTGGGCTGCACTTGCAACACCATTTATAGCACTCACTGCATTTGTTCCTGAGCAGATCTTCACTGCAGTTTACTGAGGTTATTAATTAATGGTGATGCCCTGTTATTGTTTCAAGTCCTACAGTGCCAGTTCATTTCACTCTCTTCCTATTGCTGTCAGGAGAGTGCGCAAGCAAATTTTATTACGTAAGATGCGCTGAAAATAGCGAAAATTTCTTCAATTAAAATTACAGGTCGCAGCTGTCAAAGGTCGTACCTCAAAGACTGTAATTCCTAAGCAAGCAGAAATAGAAAAAAATATTTGTGCAGGTTAGTGTCATTAAAGTTTCTTTTGCAATTCTATAGTAATAAAAATGGTCGATTTGGTCATATAACCTAGGGTTTGTCCAATTTTAGTTAATAATTACCTCCGGCATATGGGTTATGTTTTCGTCGAGTTTGTCTGTCTGTATGATGGCTAAGCAAGTATGAATAATGTTTTCTATCAAAGTTTTATAATAAAGACCAATGTCTACCGATCAATTTAGTAGCTCAGTTAGCTTTTCACTGTACAGGTTCGTACGCCTGATTTCATCATAGAGTTGGGATAACCATAGCATGTCTATTCTTGCAACGTACTTCAGTCATCCCAGTAACATGTATAGCAACAAGTCACGAAGCTATAGAATTGTACCTTTGATCCAAGTCCACTTTATCCCAAGCGAAAAAGAACGGGAATCTTTACCTACGAATATATGCCCCTTAAAATTTACTGCTCAAGTGGCCGCATGGAGTTCAGCTGCCGACTACAAAAATTGCTCCCTCCAACCT
>LQNS02000154.1:851289-867004 GCA_001587735.2 Parhyale hawaiensis | reverse complement strand
GAAAACAATGACCCCTAGGAGGACAACAACCCCTGGGAAGTTAACTACCCCCAGGAGGGCAACTACCGATTTGCAAAAATAAACACGATTAAATTAGATGTGCAACTAATTACATTAAATCCAAAAACAAGCATACCGGTAGAAGGAAATTTTCCAAACACTCAAAATAAAATTAGTAAACCGTGAAAATGTTCACGGGTCCAGCTAGTAAAAAATTAATGTAGGAGAGACAGGTTTAAATGAGTGAGGAAAAAATGGGGATGAGGAAAGTAGCGCAGTTTTGTCAACCCTGTCAGTATCAGTCCATGTTACTTTTGTATAAATGCTTTTTATTCCCGTATCTTACCTACCATGTTAGTCTTCAGACAAAGTCTAGGTGACGTTCATCACGTCACCTCGCGTGTGTGGAGCCACTATACTGGGGTTTCTTCCGTTGGCTTGCATACACCTACTAGAGAACGAGAATAGAAGCGGTAAGTTTTAGTGAGACGAAAGCATCTGCTTTGCATTTAGTTTCACGAATGATTAGCCAGCCTCAAGTTGGCGTTACCGTCCATCTTTCAACCGAATCATTTACTACTTCTTTGTAATTTTCCGACATAAGGTACTGCCAACAAGATGCAGTGAAGTGGAAGTGGGCAAAAAGTTATTTCGAATAGCAATTCTTAGCTTTTTAGGAAGAAAAAATGACTGCTTATAGAGTCTCTGGCGGTGTAGAGTGGCTCAACTCCGCTGACGTCCCAGCGCACCCCTACCCATCCTGTTAATTCCGTCTGTCTTACCCGTTGTATTATTCCACCCTGCCCCAAGGCGCTAGTAACTGCTTGCCGTGCAGCCCAACAAAAGTTTCTATCTTTTAATCAAAAAGAACAACTTCGAACAATCACTGGTCTTGCTTATGCCATACCAGAATAACACCTTTGTACATGGCTGAAACGGACACACTGAAATACATGTCAACTCTGGAAAGGCAGAGACAATAGCTGGGAGCCTGGTTGTGCTGACAAAGCTTAAATATTTGACACTGAAGTTGATAACACAAGCAATCCTCACTAATTTATTGAAAAAATACCCTCTCAATGCATCCTTATTCTTGATTTTTCCCTCCACTACCCCTTAGGCATCATCTATGATATTGTACGCATTGATTTGTTAAAATTATGGCATAAGAGTTATTGTTGCACGTATGCATTTCGTTTTCCAATTCTTCATTTAATTATGTATCTCAAGGTTAGAACATCTACAGAATTAAAATGAACCCACACCAGTCCCGTGCTTTTAGACCACGTTTCAATGTTGTTATGCATTAGCACAAATGCGTTGTTGTCTTGAGGATTGTGTACGCCCATGTCCAAAGATCTTCATTCGCTACAAGGTATTTGGGAAATAAATGCTAAACTGAAAGTAGATAGTAAGTTATGTAGTCAAAGAGTAAAATATATTAAACTGAGAACGCAAAAGATTCATTCCCTGTATAGTGGCTTCCATATTGAACCTTGGGGTCTCGCTTTCTTTCGAAAGTTACAAAATACAGTACCCAGAAGCTGAAACGATGAAACTCTACGGGAAAAGAAACACACATTTCACTTACTTTTTATAATTAGCTTTTATTAAGAACACAATGGGTTCACAAAATATGCTTACAAGTGCAGACAAAGTAGCCAAAATTCAACCTAGTAATTAGGCCCAGTCACAAATATTGGTGGCCTTGTACAATGAGAATAAATAGATACACTCAGCCTACACCTGCAGACACGAATGGCATTGAGAAGCTCAATTTCAGACAGGAGAGAAAAAGAACTCTTGCCTGCATTGGTACAGAGAATTTAACAGATTATCCTTGTACAGTATGATTGATACACAGCGTTTCATTTTAGCTCGTAGTTGATTGATTAAGCTCAGGGGAAACGAAGCAAATTTAATTTACATTGCTATCGAAAAATAAATATGTCTGCTTGGAAATTCGAATCATTTGTTTTTCAGTCTTTCAATGCAACTGTTACCTATGGTAGTGCGCAGACAAGCCAAAAATTATGATTTTAATGTTTGTATTAGCATTATTTTAGCAGTATTACAGAATTGCGGCACACACTTTCTCTAAACATTGCACTTCTGCAGTATGGTAGAACTGAAATATTTACTCTATCCAAAGATATGCAATTTATCAAAATGACAGCTTTGTGACCAATACAGATTTTCTGTAGGTACCTCATTCGAAACAGAGGGCCAAAATTTTGTCCAATGACTCTTGTATAAAACTTTTTGCTGTTTAGAGGTTTATGATTTCTAAAATCATGAAAAATTACATGTTTAGAATTTTGCACTCAATTCCTTACATTTTACACCTCTTAATAAAGAGAAACAAGCCTTATAATCTAAATTATTAAACACGATATGCAAACAACTTTAATCATATTTGCACAAAAAATGTTTTAGCAACTATTAGGCACGTTTTTACTATCATTGCTACAAGCACTTCTCTATTATTAAACATATTCGATGCAGTAGAGTTACAAGAAGTACATATATGTAAACTTTAATAATGAACATAATAACATCAGCAATCTACAAATGTAATTAGCAGCATAGACCCACGAAACAATTACGGTATTATTCACCGTCGTTCTATAGCTCATAAATTACCTTTTTATGGCGATGGATAATTACGGAGCCAATTTCATAAGTTCAACAGCCCCTTAAATTTCACACTTATGCCCGTAAACCTAAACTTTAGAGTTAAAATGTCTTAGTTCAACTCAAAATGCCTCAGCGATTCCGTAAGCCAAGCATGGGAAATATTATTTTGGGTACGTCAGTTTTGTGCCGACATTTAACACGTTTATGTGCAAAACAGAAGCAGAGGGCAATAATACGGCCGTGTGAGTGTCTTTGGCGCTGTAATGGGACACCAGCAACCCATTAACACATGAGCTGTGGCCCATTTGCGCCTTTTTACATTACCAGCGACGCACCGTAGAGATGGTACAAAATGTAAATGCAGCTCCATACAGGGCCTCTGCGCCAGCGGTGCCTCTTCTTTGCAATTGTTATTGCAAGTTATTGCTAGCTTTAGTTGCAGCCATTTAGTTTAATTACTCATTTTTATTATTTTTGGAAGGAGTAATTGTCACAGTAAGCTACAGTTATGCTTTACTGCATGTATTAACTAAGAACATTATTTGAATTAGTTCTGTAATTCAATAAAAAATTCAGAGTTTGAGAGGGAGTAATTATAAAAAAAAACTCAAAACGCTATAACACTGCGAGAGTTCACAACTTTGAATGGACAGAGTATAACGAACCCAATTTTGCTCAGCTGCATATCATGGGTGAAAGTGATTATTTAATTTCTACAATACAGTGAAGTGCATATTTATGGGAGGAGTACTGTTAGTAGCACAATACTGTAATATTGCTGAAGTTCCCAGTATTCAAATATTAATTGTCGTAATGTACTGTTGAACTGTTAAACTGCATAGTTCAACAATACTACTACAACACTACAGAAGTTCGTGCCTAATGACACTTCTGTTATTGTTCTTTCTATCGTTAATAAATTGTAAGTACTTAGTGAATGAGTTTACAAACTAAATTAATCATGCAGTAAAACTTTTACATTAAAGGTGCTGTAGTTCCTGCTGTCACGTTACAGACCTGAAAAGAAATATAAATCTTTAAAATTCACAATTTTCGAATGGATACATGAATATAAGTTTATCTCTACCTTGTTGACAAGCAATCTCTCATCAGTACAGATCTCACACAATGCAATTCATTGTTTTTTACATAATTTCTATCTGCTAGATACACCTCAGTCTTTTCTGAAAGTTTCTATTCCTAAAATAAACACACACAAAAAACTTTATTTTCTAAGTGGAAGAGAATTTTCAAATATGAGAGGATAGAATGCCCGCGCTGTCAAAAATGACAGCGAAGATTTGTGATGACGCTTCTTCAGTGATTGCACTTTCGCTACTAATACGCTTCCGAAGAATACGCTTCATCCGCTAACCCTTCCCTTATATAACATGTGAAAAAAATCAGTTTATATCAGCAGGCAGTAGAGTCTCACTAAATTTAACTAAATTCCACACCTGTATACCCCCTGGTACAACTTCAGGACGTTGAAATACTTGTGCTCAAGTGATAACTGCTTCATCAAAGGCAGAAAGCAAGTTGGGAAATATTATTACTACGTTTACTGCACCCACATCTCCTGTTCTTCGTCGAGCATCTACTCAATTTGCGGGTTGTGAACTGAGAACAAATATAGTTTCGATGGAGGAGAAGGTAATAAAAAACCAGATTCCGCAAAAGAGCTGAGAGAAGCCGTAAATATTGTTATGGCTTGGATATCAACGTTGGCTGAGCAAGAAGTGATCATCTTCTGGCCACCTTCTGCAATCTGGTCTAATTTTCACTTTTATCAATCTTCATCGAAGTGCAATATCATTTCAAACCCTGTAACCTGGCCTGTTTTTCGCCGACTTCACTCAGAGCGTGGTACGAAAGAAATAAATACATAAATGCATGTATAAAAACATTCACATATAAATATATATACATATAAACTCAGGGCAATATTTATTAGATTCTCATGAAAAGTTTTGAAAAATACTATTCATTGAATTATGTGAGACACCAATGGCATCTTTTTGACTACTAGAGAACAACAGAACATAAAAAAAGTGAGTTCATACATTTTAAAATTTCAGTCGTTCCATTATAACAAAAAAAAATCAATTTATTCTAAATAACAACTATTGACTCTAATAGTTAATTGACACAAGAGCATCTACAAGTACAGATATTTATTTTGAACTCCTATGTAGAAATAGATCTACCGTTTTGTATTGTACAATATAATCTACCAAGCTGGAAAATATCGGGTAAGCTTTGTAGAAGTTTGTTCAGATATAATACCGAACATAAACATCTAAACCTACATAATATCGGATTTAACGAAATAGATTCTTCCGGCCGTTGACGTTCCAAGTGTCAGACGATTGTACGTAAAAAATGAAAAGTCAAAAGCTAGCTATTTATTTGATCTTGCAATTTATAATGTATAAAAAGAAGCAAATATATTTTGGCCAAACTATTGTCTATCCATTGCCGGGACATGGAGTTTGTGCTTTCAGATAAACGCAGAAATGTTACAGTATTGTTCGTATTCCGTCTGCACTGGGTGAATTTTAGAAAGCGCTAAAAATTCCAAACTATTGCAGCTGTTCCGTTGCTCCGCGGAATTTTCTCTTTTAGCGTTAGCAACTTCAAAAAGCAACAGGAGTTTCTTCTGTTGCACATTTGGTATTACTGGTGTTGTTTTTGCGTGCCGAGACGAGAGTTCTTCTCACATTCTCCCTTCCTGTTGCCGACAGCCTCCTGAAATTTACTAGAGAAGAAAAACACAGGAGCGAGCACAGCACACCGCTCGAGAGCACCAATGACGCCACAAATGAACAAAAGAAGGCTGTTTTCGAACCTTTAGAAATCGCTAAGGGTAGCCTGCAGCGAGTGCTTGCTTCGAAAACTGTTAAAGATAGTATTTTTCTGTCAAAATGTCTTTCTAGCTAATAAAAAGGTGAAACAATTCTAAAAAAAAATAGTTTAGGGACTGCCAAAAATATCATTCAGTACAGTGTATGAATATGCTTTTTAAAGGTTGCCTTGATATTTTGACCCTCCAGCAAATGCAAAATATCTTTGATCCCTCGCCTAAGATTTGTGTATCTGAAACTGTCCCCGCTGGTGAACTGATTTGTTCTCTCTGTGACAACAACGGATTCACTGATTAGGTTTGCGCGAGCCTTAAAAGTATTTTCGATATACATTCATATATATATATATATATTTAATGAATTGTCCTTCTTTAATTGATACGAGTTTCGTTAAAAAGTGTGCATTTTTATTACCTCCGCCAAGGAGGTTATGTTTTCGTCGTGTTTGTCTGTCTGTTTGTTTGTCTGTTTGTGTGTTTGTCTGTCACCAAGATAACTCAAAAAGTTATGAGCCAATTTAAATGAAATTTACAGGGTTTGTTAGGTATGTTAGGAGGAACAGTTGATTGACTTTTGGTGAAGATATGTCCATCCGTTTGTTTGTTTGTTTGTTTGTTTGTCTGCTTCATTTTTCTCGATGCCATAACTCAAAAATGGATGGATTTTGATGAAATTAACATGAGTTGTTAGGTATATTACAAAGAGTAGATGACCAAATTTTGGTAATGGTCTGTTTGTTCGTTCGTTTGTCACTGTTTTTAATTTTATGCATGTTAGCACAATAACTCAAAAAATAATGAATGGATCTTTATGAAATCTATAAGAGTTGTTAGTAATGGTAAAAGACATAAATGATCAAATTTTGGTTCAGATCGGTTGGTTCGTTTGTATGTTTGACTCATATTTGTCATAACGTTTGTTAACAGTATAACTCAAAAAGTTATCAACGGATCTTCAAACAAATTGAACAAACTGTTATTAATATAAAATGGCACAAATGATTAGATTTTGGAGTTTATGCAAAGAAAATCATGGTTTCAGAGCCAATTTGAATTTTTGCTACCGTTGGCTCACTTGGCGGAGGTATGCGCTCTCAGAGTGCTCTAGTTATCTATATCTTTATCAGTTTTTTCGACTATCTTAAAATTGTGTACCTCATCACGATCTAAAAATTGAAATAATTGTCCTAGGCTAAAAGTTTCATGACCCGTTTCATCCAACCATAAAGCATCCTCCGCGAATTAAAACAAGAAACTAAAATCTGAAGATATGGAAAAAATGCATTCAGAAGCTAAGCTTCTGGAGATGCGTATTCGATGACTGCTAAAAGCCCAGTGTAGGATTTTATGAGCTAAGGTTCTATTTATAGCTACCCGTACAATAGCGACGAGCCAATAGCACAGCCTTGTCATTGAATACATAATTTCAAGACTCTGGCAGTACATGTACAGTGGTTATTGATATGAGGTTTGTGCTTTTGGATAAGAAAAGACTCCGAAATCTGTAGTCTATAATAACGTTTTTTGTGTAGTATTTTTGTGTTGTTAGCTCGAAGCTCTGTGGCCAGGTTTGGGTAGTGGCTATCGCTCGTATGTACTTTAGAGGCTCCGTGGGCAAGATGAAGGATTACTCTACGAGAAAATGTGGTAGGGGTAAGGTCAAGCATATATGCAAGCAGTGTTTACCGGGCTCACACTCCCCGATTTTGGACTTTTACTCATATATAACGCATGTCTTTTAGTCAAGCTAAGGGAAGACATTGGTTATTACTGTACGGGAAATTAGATTACTAATACTACAACAGGTCTAGCATTTAATAAGTCGCAATCTGTCATTTTTATTGGTGTATTGCGTTGTTTTTATCATACTTTTAAGAGCGCGTTCGTCTGCTATGTAATTGCATGAAAACTTATTTTTGTTAAGGGATGTGAGCTTGGTTTGCTGCTTTGTACATTCAAGAGTACATTTATTATTCTTATTATTCAGAATCTGTTGTAGGACAGAATCGAAAAGTTTCTTTAGGGAACCATTGTTGGTTAGAATCTTGATGCATTCAGTTGTTGATAGAATATTTGCCAGCTGGATGAAATGTTGTAGGTGCGGTGAATTACTGAATTAGTGCATTCACTGTACCAACCTTGAGAGTGGGCAGGCATACACTATTGGAATTCAGGTAAATACCGGCGTGTCTTGGCTCCTGGTAAGCTGTGGTGGAATAATTATTATCAATATTATTTTTAATATGTACATGTAAAAACTTGATTTTGTTGTTTGGGTCCATTTCATGGGTGAATTTAACTACAGAATTGCTTTGGAATGCTTCTTTTAGCTGAACTAAGACCTATATATAAATATATGTATATATAAGTACTTAAGTAGCAGCCTCTCTTTGACAGAGGCTTAGTATTATTGCAGATGATGAAAGTTCTCTTCATTAGGACTAGAGTCCAGTGGCTCCTATTGCAGCTGTTCAGTGTAGACCTCTGCAAAGAGAGCCATACAATGTCCTACACCTCTAAAGTTGAATGTATGCATTATGCTACATTTCGGTAAAACCTGTGTTACAAAGGATAAAGAAAATCACTTTTTTATCAAAAATAATTTCAGACATTTCTTGTTTTATTAGTAATTGATGTCTCCACGATGCTATGTTCGTTGATGTCAATTTAAATACTTTAACATTTTAAGACCGTCACATATTATACTCTCCAAGTCCCTATATTGGCTAGTTTTTCTTTCAAGAATATTATACGTTTGAAAGTCATAAAGCATTTATCCATGACTGATGACAGTCAGTGGTTCAACTTGCACCAGATTTGTAAAAAAGTAATGTAAGTTTTTTGAAGTTGTAATTTTATATGAAAAGAAACCTTCAGTATGTTTAGATTTACAAAACAAGCGAGATTTAGTTAATGTCCCGTCCGTATTTTTACTCTAATTAATAAAAAAAACTGTGTTTTGAAGAAAATGTATGTTAATTTAAAGCAAACTCACTAGATCTTGTCTTACAGCATTAAAAAAACTTGTATATCATGTTTAATGATTCTTGACAAATTTATTTTAATACTACATGCCTAAGTTTTTTTGCAAAATTTATTTTCACTCTTTAAATACAGAACAGCGGAATATAAAATAAGTTTTTCTTCGAATAGACCCTTTAGCGGGTCTATGGTCGACCGCCTGGGCGTTTACAGGGTCTATAGACCCCCTATAGGGGGCCACTGGACTAGACAACCAGCCATCAACAATAAAGTGACGGGATCTTTTAGAGCACTAAAATTATTTGGAGAAGAATAAGCACCAACCACGGACCGTGCAGCCGACTATAGCCAGCCTAAATATCAGCACGCACCACTACAACCCCCGACAGCTCTGCACTAGTCAATAAAAGCAGTCGTCAGTCGACAACAGCACTTTTTACCTCCGAATACATTTATCTATGTATTCATACCATCGGTAACAGAATGCTATTCTTCAGCATACTACGGCCTGAAGATGACCGAACAGCGTCGCCAACCAACTTCAACACCAGCAACAGATCACAACAATCTCATCTTTCATTAACTACCGCACCAAACGCATCAAGAAACCCTTTTCGGTATTCGACTTTTGGAGAAAACAAATAACAAGAATTTAGAGATTTTAACCAATTTAATTTATAAATATACATAACACAAAAATAATAATTTATTTCATGTCATACTCAAGTCAACAACAATTACCATAATTTACAGTATACTGAACTGGCAGCTGGCGTACAAGATAAGTTTTAGTTTAAAACAGAGTAGAGATGAATCACCACTGGAAGCCAAAATTCATATTCGGTAACCTATCATGCGTGGGCAACGCCAAGAGGACGTTAGAAAGGTCTCACAACTCTCCAAAGTAACCAATATTTCTGTTATTCGATGTCATAACAACTCTATAGCCACAGAGTAACACCCAAGTGCAGGCCAGCAACGCACCTCCTCCCATCAGCTGGCCGAGAGATGCAGGTGCATGTCCCCTAAGCCTTGCGTAGAAGGACCGTCACCAGCGAGTTGGAGGCTCGGTCCTTCGTTAACAAGGAGAACTTGGAAGCAGAACTTCAGTGACAGATCAAACGGACTCCAAGGAATTCAATTCAGAGAGAGAGGACGTCTTCGGACTGGGCACAATTTCTCCCGTGGCATCAAAGCGTGACAAACTTAAACAGACTACATGAATCTCGGCGAGAATATCCAGCCCGGCAATACTCGCTACGATTCGAGCATCAAATCCAGGCTTTAACCACAGAATAATTGCAAATTCATTGCAGCTGATACGTCGTTTAGAAAGTTACAATGTACTGTGACCTGTACAGTGTCTATGAGACCTCAAGTCATTGAGATCTGGTACCGGAAAGAAGAACTCATCGTCACATGCTTCTCACTTGGAGGTGTATCTCCAGTTCGATGTTCCATGTAGCTCAGAGAGCTCCCTGACCGTCGACAAGGGCTCTTACGGTAAGTGGAGAGCGCACCGCAACCGTGAACTTTGTGATGCAGTTACCGAGCTCTTAGCTTCCAATTAATACTGCAGAAATTGTCAGTGACATTGGTGAAGTGATTTAGTGGTATGCTAGCGAGCCTTGTAAGGCATGTAGTTTTACCTTCAGGGAAGATACGCTGCACAAAGCCACGTCATATCTGCCTCAAAATGTTGAAAAAATTGAGAGTGGCCGATACTAGAAGGGCGCAGTATTGCCCATCCTTTGACGTCTGCTGCTAAAAATTGAAGTAGCAATTGCTGCAAACTCGATTGAAAATGGATAGATAAATAAAAAGGTCATTTAGCAGTCAATTAAAAATATATAATTGCACGACAGCCATAATTGTAACTTTTTATATGGGCTTTTTTCACTAGATGAATATACTCAACTTTCCGCACCCTACTCCAGAATTCATTTACTTATGCTTAGGCAACACTTCTGAAAAATAAAGTCAGTGATGGGTGCATATAAATTTATACGCAGTTATTAATCTCCATGGCGACTTTCTCAGATACTAAGCACTACAATAATACTTCATCTCCAATCTTTGAAAATCGTAGCAATAATTACCAAGAAATGTTTAAATTGTATACGATGAGCGATCCTTCCAATAGACAGAAAAAATATCCAGTCCCTAAAAAAGTTGCTGGGAAAGTTGGAAAGTTTCAGGAAGTTGAGTACTTTTGAAACTTTCAATTTGTCGATCCTTTCGGACGTTTTCCGATGGGCGAAGTGACAGATTCCTTCACTTTAGTTCTTGCAGGACTGCTCAGAAGCAGTGACTCTTCGGAGAGGAAATTTTTCTCCTTAATTTTTTTTTTCACGCTAAACTCTTAGAGGCCATTAGCATTCAGTGATTTTCCAGCCCATTAACTCAATTTTTTGCACAATAAAACACAGTTTTCTGCCCTGTCCTAGCTGCAACCTTCAAATGTTTCAAGAAAACCTATGCCTGGGCTTTCAAAAATAGAGCTTTCTATCTATATTATAATTCTGCTTGAAGCTCCGTCCGTACGTCCATCCCTGTTCTGTACGTGACGCTTTTCACTATTAGCTAGGGGAAATTTTAACTTGTAAGAAACTCTGATTTACGCTAGTACGAAGTTCAACCTTAGTTGTTTTCTTTCGCGCTTCTTCGCTTTGGTTTTGTTTATCGACGGCAGAGGTGTACAACTTTAGTCTGGCCACCAACAGTGATGAGCACTTCATATTTTCGCGTCATAATATTTGCACTTCGTATATACTCGCATGATACGGGTCTCAGATGACGAAAACGGACCTTGGCTCTCTTGAATTTCCGGTATCTCTTGCGCTTAGTACCTCTTTGGATTCCAGCTTCCCAGTTCCTTTAAATTTCACTACAGGTATATTAAGAACGCAGGTTTTCAATCTACTAACTTCTTAATGTGGGAGATAGTTCTAAAAGTTTTCTGGTTTCTTTATTAATATTTAATCCGAAGCTTTCGGACCATTAACGTTGCCCGTCTTCAGGGGAACAAAATTTTTAAATATTCAGCATCAGAGCTCAGAAAGTACACAAGAATCCTGGCTACTGACTAAAAAAACCGCAAATATTCATCAGATTTTCGTCGCTCAATGTTCTTCATTCTTCATCAGCTGCTTAATAGATGTGGAGAATGCATCAAATCTCCTGCTATTTGCTGTTTGATGGCAAGCTCATCTTCCATTGTTCAGCCTTGAAGTGTCGGTAGTTAAAGATTGATTGTTCAATTCTTGTATAAAAAACCGAGAAGACTTTCAAAACTCTTTCAATATGAATATGACTGGGTGTCAACACATATTCTGGAATATACGTGAACTTGATTTAAGTGAGTAACCGTGCAGATATAACCGCAAATTCCACTGCAAAATTTCTTGTGAATTCCTGCTCATTTTCATTCGTTTATGAGTTGCACCACCTGAAAGGATTTCGGCCAATGAGACAGCTCTGTGAAAGATAGGCAAACGGAAAAGAGATATCAAACAGCAATCTGCAATGTTTTACCTTAGCCGTTAGCTAGGCCTTCGGGACTTCTCTCTTCTGTGTCCACTTTGCTTCCTTCCGAATTCATATTCCTTCTGATATTACTTTCGTCTGTTTTCCCTCTTCTTTCTCAACTTACTGTTCCCATGCGCCTTGATCCTGTGTGAGAACACCTTCGGGCATGGATTCCCCGTGACTATTGACATACTATATGTTCCATCTTTTTTCTCTCTTAGAATTGCTTTGTACTTATTTAGGGAGGCTTAAACTAACTTACACTACTACTACAAAAACGCTACTACAAATGCTTCGGTCAGTTATGAACGCATTAACAGTAAGTAAAAAAAATAAAAAGAAAATTCAACAGATCCCGTAGTTAAATGTGTGAGAAAAAATTATAAACACCAAAGTGAAAACTATTGAGAATATGGATGCAAACGCGAATTTGAGAAACGCAGTATAGAGCGTGAGTTGAAAAGACTGAAGAGCATTACGAACTGAATGTACCTCCGAATCGAGAGGCCAAACAAAACACACACAAGAGGAAAGAAACCCCAGGAACAAAATACTGAATCCCGTGTGGTCACATAAGATGACCGTATTATGATCACAATGCAATAAGTGCCAATAGATACAAGGAAGCATTGCTTAATAAATGTTGTAGTTTCTTTGCATCATCTGCAAGCGTTAGGTTGGTCGATTTACTGGGCGTTAGCTCAGTCGGTACGAGTAAGGGTAGACGGACTACGATACGTCAGACGTACCCTAGTTCGCCATGAGTTACGTGACGTGCTTCAGCTTAGACGGAGGGGGTTATGTTTGCATATCTGGATGAGGTCGAACTAAGAAAGGTAGTAATAGCGTAGCTTAGAAATGGCACATAATAGAAAATAAAGATATTCATTAACCGTGGAATTTCCACGGGTCCCGCTAGTTGATTAATAATAAGACTAATATATTATAAATACCTAGACCATTAAATAATTTGTGATACGCTTAAAACTTTAAATGAACTGACTTGTGAACTGTCGTGTGAAGCACCTTAGACTACTATCAAATTAACAGGATTCCGCGGGTTAACAATTGCGAGGACATAGCCATGCAATGCCTGGCAACAAGAGCAAAAATAATTTCAAGTTGGATGAAGCTTTCTTTGTTCCACAAAAGCCTAACATACATCTTTTTTTATTTTTTTTACTTTCCGGATAATTTTGTAAGCTTCCTTACACCGCTTAATAAATTGGTATTTAGATTGTTTGTCGTGTTGATTTTATTGCTTTATTTAAACCAGAGGCTATTGAACATTGAAATATTTTACTTAAACTCATTGACATAACTTTTTTTAGGCTTACTTAAACCCACATGTTACATGAAAACAATTCGACTTCAGAATATTAGACTGCAGTTTGTTTTACGAAGCTTTCTGAGAAGAAATAGTATAGGCTTTAGATAATATGGCGAAACCATTTCAACTTTAGATAAAACAACTGTGGACAGAGTGTATGACGTGGGCGTAAGTGGAAGCGAAGGGCTGCGTCGATGTGATAGGCAAACTTAGTAACAAGCTACCAAAATTTTCGTGAAGTTTTGCCTAACTTTATAAACTCTTGCTTCTCCTGTAATCCAGCCTCCGGTAGATTATCGGCTTGTAATTAGATGCAGGCGAGAGAAAATAAGGTAAGAGATTCAAGAAATACTCTTATTTTTCCTAAGAGGGAATACTGATAGGGGAAGGAGATTTCAGAGTAGCTATTTATTCTTTTTTTTCACTGTGTTTGATACAGAATAGATGCAATATGAATTTCAATCTATTACATCAACTTATATCCGTAATTTCTTTATTGTATTTAAAAAAATATCTATCTTCAATTTTAGCTTTCGTTAACTTGAAACAAGGGGCGATTGCATTAATTCTACATCAGCGTATAAAAACGACAGTAGTCTCAGCTAATTTTTTTTTTTTTTTTTGGGGGGGGGTCCAGTGAGAATTTTCCTAGTTCTAAAAATCGCCTTTATAACACTGATACATGCGATTTTTAATATTGTGGTAATTTTTTTAAGAATATTGCTCTGGCTGTTCTCACAGACGCTATTTATTGATGAGGCAGCATCCCTGGATTACAACGAAAGCGTGATCTTTGTATGCATGTACTGCATTCGCAGAAGTGGCTCCCTAGACCTAACTTTATGTTAATATCTTGTCATAAAATTATATTCCTACAACCGTCGTCTATGTTTTCTTGCGTTCACTGTTTTTGTTACGACAAAAAAAACTCTGTCTCTTACAGGAGTTTTTGATTCAGTTGTAAAAGTAAAGCTGGAACTTGTACTACATCTATTTCTTAGAAATTATGTTGAGACACCATTACATTAATACTTGTACATGCTTGCTAACCTACCTGTCATTGCCTAAATCTCCGCAACTAGATGTGCGAAAACAGATGATGTCTTCCAAAGTTTTTCGAAAACAAATCACGACAAATAGTTAATGAAACAGTGGGACGTCAGAGACGCCCAATACCTTCCACCCCCCCCCCCAACCTAAAAAAAGTATTAACCATGGGTTGAACAAAGCAAGTGGCAAGTCTCATCGTAGGTTACCCTTTTAATTAATTTTCAAGAGAGAAAGCTTTTAAATTCTTCAGTACTACATTTTATATCATGACAGCATAACTTTTCATCACAATACTTTGCTGGGTTAAGGAAATTTTCATTATTTAAATATAGTTCAAACTTTGGTATCAGCTAAAGATAGTAATGCTTATTTCAACATTTCAGGTAAATTGTGATACTTATCGCATTTAATGTATCGAACTCAGAAAAGTTAATAAACTCAACTTGCTGTGGTACCAGCAAATATCAATAGTAGGGTCGAATTATTACCCTCTACCAAAAGAAATTACGTAGCATAAAAATACACCCAATATTTTCACCTCAGCAAAAAATATTGATTGCTTTGAAATCCCCCAGGCTTCTTTCGACAATGTTGCATCAGAGTCGTTGCAATGCTCGTACAAACCCCAAGAGACTCAAGATGATCAAAGTTTTTCCCAATGCACACTAGGGACACCTCAGCTTATAGAAGCAAATGCTTAACTTAGTTAACTACACACCGAGTTCGATATTTAGGACCAAAAAAATCACTGTGACTACTTTACCTAAAATGAAGAACTTATTAGTCTGATCCGAAAAGCATCTAATTGATTTTAGCTGAAGTATTCTGACTAGATTGACCTTGTAGAACCTTCCGAAATTACTTCATGTTCGGCACACTTTTCATTTGCAAAATTTCTCACAGCCGTACGGCATTTAATACGGTACTTATAATAGAGTAAAAATTTTATAGCAAAGTTAAAAGCAGAGAGAGTTATCGAACTAAATAAAAACCGGGAACTGCTCTCTCCTTCCCCGCTTGCCGTTGTCTGGTTAAGGGGATCGTTTACAAATTTTGAATTTTCTTTATTAGAGATCCGATGTTACTGAAATTTTCACATAATATGTAAAATTAAAAAAAAAACACTTTTTATTCGTGTAACTTTTTCCATTTAGGCCTTAGTTTTTTATATATATGTATATATATATATAATATATATATATAATTTAAAAGAATAGAACTGCCTCAATTTTTATGCTAGAATAAAAACAAAGACAGTTTTGGAATCCTTGAAAGATTCCCTACAACAATTACGTTTTGAAATTTTCTTTTTCGTTTTCTATTGA
>LQNS02000154.1:788231-801396 GCA_001587735.2 Parhyale hawaiensis | reverse complement strand
GCTGTATGCGCTTAGTCAGTAAAATTAGAACTTCAAAGCTTGACTCAACCAAAAATTCAGATAGAGGCCTTGGCTTTGCCCCGCTGGCCGAGTTTCAGGCGTTAACACCAAATCGGTTACCCTTGAGACATCCAAAGCTCAGTCTCTGCTCCCTAAGGTTGAGTTTCCAGCCTATTCGTACTGGCAGCACCACACAAAGTGGCAAAGCCAACACTCCTGTCTAAAGTTTTGGTCGAGTTAAGCCTCGAAGTTTTACTTTCGCTTGCCAGTTGAACGCCTGATCAGGCGATGTACACTTGCAACTGAATAATTTTTGGATTGTGAGATAGCCCAGCACAGGGGATGAAAACTGAATCTATTCACTCAAAGTGGGATCACACGGGCGGCCAAAACACTCAGACACAATGACAAGCGTTCACCAAGAGCTAAAATAAAAATTTAGGCTGGCTAAAGATTTTTAACGATCCCAAATACCATCAGAGGCAAAGTTTATATCATCTAAGAGCAAAATAATTCCGAAGTAAACACGGCGCAGTCCCTGACGAGTACGATAGTTGTTTCTCATAACAAATTGAACAATGTTCGAATAAACATTAAATTGTAAGAAGACCATTTATTGTCAACTTGAATCCCTTATCGACAATGAGTTTTGATGAGTGTCCTGAAACTCATTTTTGAGAACACCAATTCCTGTAATGTCTTTCCTTTCTGCGTTTTCTTGATGTAACTTTTTGAGCCCATCGTTTAATAGAATGATGAATAAACTAAATTAAAGTAGGCATATTTGTAAACCGATTGCTGTATTAGCGATTAAATTCTTAATAAAGAGTTATTGTAGTTAATAAAACTCTTACAGATAGTGGATAGTCAGTAACTTGAGCTGAAATTGGAGTATTGTTGGCAGTTAAACATCAGCTTCAGTAGTTGCATAGACATCTTCTCCTCCGTTTTTCGGGTATCTGAAAATATTTTACAAATTAGCGTGTTTTAAAATTCTTATAAGCCGTGATCGTAAGTACTTGTCAGTCAATAACTGCTGGCAAATCAATAAAATTTCTTGGGCTTAAAAATATCCCCGCACACAGACCTGTTCGTTTATTGATCATGCGTGGAGTAGAGGGCAATGTCAGTAAAAGGAACAAGAGTGTCATTATATAATTTCTTCTGGTTTCGAGCAGAAATTTTTTTTACACATCATCGTACGTTAAATTTAACGAAGGTTATATTAAGGAAGTTGCAGATCGTTCACTTGCTTGGCAACATCTTATTCAAATGTCAGTGTAGCTGTTGTTGATAATTTTTTGCTCAGAATCTGTAGGCGCGGTCCTGCAACTTCCGAACGCCTACTGCAGAAGATAATAGGCATCCCAATGGTTCCTAAGCCCACAAAAACAACAGCTCTGAAATTACCAAAGTTCACAACGAAAACATCAGCAGACGTCCTTGCGGGCTCGTCATTACAGGGACCTGTTTACCGTCAACACGCTTGCTATACACGGGCGTGTTGTGGTCATTTTGTCGTCACTGAAACCGAGAAAAGTGTTGACGGTATCTCATTAAGTTGCATGCTCGCTATTATTTTCTGCTGCGATAAAACCAAATGAATGAAATGAGTATGGCTAGGTTATTTCCGTACCTTTGACGAAATCATGTCTTTTTCTTGGACGAACTCGAAATCTTGCAACCTTCTCCCGATAATCTGTGTTTTCCGTTACATTACAGTCACAGAGTCACAGTATTACTATCCCGTGAGACAAAATCATCCACTTCGAGTCGTTCCTATGCATATACTTCCATTCTAAAATTTTATACTACTGCTGGGAGATGATTTTAATTTCATGGACACACATTTCTTGATTTCTTGCTTTCCTGCTAATGCCAGTAGTATGTGGTATTAGTACTGAAATGCTAATGCTATGTTCCAAAACCATGCCAAGCAGAACCTGAAGTTAATGACGAGAATTCGTCTCATAATTTTTGGAAAATCGATTAAATTCATATACATACTTAGAGAACAGATGTATGAAGATAACTTTACGGTAAATTGTTTCAATTTTAACCTGGCATTATTAAAATATGAATGATTGGAGCTAAATTAGAAGATAAGGTGTATTTAATTTAATTACTATGGTTTTCACTGGCCGTGTTGCACTGTTTTTCGCTAATAATTCGTAAACGAATGGTTGGATCACGATGGTATTTCAACACAAAGCCTTTTACAACCCTACCTAATATAAGGCCCACATAGCATGCATATTGCTATATGTGTATAGAGGAGTTTACTTTTGTATATTAGGCCTATGTTAAGCTGAAGCCTGGAAGTCGCGTACGTCTACACCTTCGTTCGACGACCAAGTGTTGCCTGGTTGTCAAGGTGAAATATCTGTAGACCGGAGCCGAAATATCGGTATTTGGCCAGAAATATCTGTAGATCTAAATACTTTCACTAACGTGTCTTGTCTGTCATTTGTCTTTAAATTATGTTATACACCGTTTCGAACTCTGAGAGTGATACGGCCTATGACAAAATATATATACCCATAGACCGATTCTAGGTTCCGGAAAATACCACGCTACTGTGGCCACATCCCACAAACACACATAACAGTGGCGTAACTCTGTATGTAATAGTCTGTTAGGAAGCCATCCCATTTAAAAAATGGCTCAATTATTGATTTTTCCCTAAAATATTGTGACATTGGATCATAATCTTTCTTGATGTGAAGGTTTATGAGAAGGTATTGGGTGCAATTGCCCCAGCTCCACTGCCAGGATAGCACCAAAACTGCGAAAAATTGGCAGGGAGCACACCACAATCGGCTGAATTTTCGGCTATCAGTTAGACTATACACGCTATCGGCTAGGAAGGGATACAATCGGATAAATTGGCAACACGAGAACTCATTGATAAGTTGTTAGAAAGTTCCCTGCGATGAATTTTCGGCGAGAAATAAATGAACGGACTTCACAAAGAATAGGCGCAATGACAGAGGTACTTATATCGCATTTATTCAACAATAATAAAAAATAGCCTGAATAATTTCATGCATTTAGAACAATTCACTCTCAATATCTGTAGATCTTGGGCAGTTTTAAAAAAAAATTTGAACATCCAGTAGATCAGGATTAAAATCTGTATATTTACAGATTTTAATGCCAGACAAGTCGATAAGTCAGTGATTTTTCAAATGGGATGGCTTCCTAATAGACTATTATACAGAGTTATGCCACTGTTCTGAGTGTTTGTGGGATGTGGCCACCGTAGATTGATGTTTTCTAGAACCTATCATCGATCGATGGGTATAGTTTGTCACAAGCCGTATCACTCACAGAGTTCGAAACGGTTTGTAATATAATTTACAGACAAATTACAGACAAGACACGAGAGTGAAAGTATTTTGATCTACAAATATTTCTGGCAATATACAGATATTTCGGCTCCGGTTTACAGATATTTCGCCTCGACAACCTGGCAACACTGGGTCGTCGTTCGAACGTCTAGACGCGACTTCCAGGCTTCAGCTTAAGATAGGCCTAATATACAATAGTAAACTTCTCTGTATACACATATAGCAATATGCTATGTGGGCCACAAATTATGTAGAGTTTTAAAAGGCTTCGTGTTAAAATACCATAGTGATCAAACAATTCGTTTAAGAATTATTAGCGATAAACAGTGTAACTCGGCCAGTGAAAACCATAGTGAATGACCGTCACATCTCAGTCACTCACGAAGAAAAAAAGCATCGAGAAGAACTAGCAAACGGCGTACACCATCGCGGCGGATATTAACTTATTATTTAAGATAATGAGCATTAGCTAAGATACTGGAGATCTCTATCGGAGTGCGGTAGCTACTGTACAGATAACCAGCTGTCTTCTGCTTTCGTTTTAGTTCTGACGACAAAATGATGTTACTGTCCCTTGGTAACGTGTCAAAAGGTACAATTTTAAGTAAACCAAGATACTTTTTTGTCCAAGTTAGGAAAAATAATTGATGCAATAATAATGAACTTTATATCGTAGCTGCTGTCTTTCAAACACAAAAACAACGAGAGCTCTCTGAAAGTGCATACCTCCGCCAAGCTAGGCAATGTTAAAGAAAACTTTAAATTAGTTCTGAATCCATGATTATCTCTTTATCAGCACAAAAATCTGATCATTTGTGCCTTATAAGTAATGACAGTAATGAAAGGTTCGGTAATTTTCTCAAAGATCCGTCCGTAAGTTCACGAGCTATGTTCTGACACGCAATAGTGAAACACACAAACGGGTAAACCGATCACAACTAAAATTTGATATGTGTCTTTCAGCAATTTTTTTTTATATTCTTACATGAATCATGAAGATCCTCTCATAACGTTTCGAGTTATATTCCTGTCAAACATTTTGACAAACATTAGTCAAGGACACAAAGGAATCTTCCGATCTTCTCTAGAATATGATCAATTATATGTCTTTTAACATTTGTAGCAACTCCTGCAAATTTCATATTGATCCATTTATAACTTTTTGAGTTATACAGCTAAGAACATAAAATCAACCATAGAGACAAACAAACGGACAAACAGATCACCTCAAAAATTTTATCATTAACTCTTCGTATATATAATATACCTAACAACTCATCAAGATTTCATAAAAATCAGTTCACAACTTTGTGAGTTATGGTTCAAGAAAAAAGACAGACAAACAAAAAAATTATTGAACGGATATTCACCAAAAGTTAATCATCTACTCCTCCTAACATGCCTAAAAATCCCTGTAAGTTTCGTAAAGTCCCTCCATAATTTTTTGAGTTATCTTGATGACACAGACAAGCACTGCAAACTATAATCTCCTTGGTGGAAGTAATAAAAATGTCCATGATGCCACCGCTTTTGGACCTAAACTATTTAATTTAATAAGCGCTTCTAATTCGCAATTCTGGTGAAAAAGCATAAGTAAAAGAGTCTTCTGCAACATCGGTAAAGTCGAGTACGAAAATATTTGTCTCAAGTTCTCCAGTTGAGAGTTCCACTTACATAAATGATATAATGCACCACGAGGCTGTCATTAAAAACGATTAGCTAGGGTTCTCTAGACTTCAAAGTTCAACCTCGTAAAATTACGAAGTCCCCTCCCCTCTTCCCTGCTCTACATGTAATTCCGGGAAAATGAGAAGCATTTCCCTAAAATAAAATTTGGATCCACCATGAAATAACGGCAAGCTCTTATAAAATTAAAGAACAACTACATACTTACTGTGACGCTTTCGGTGCTTTTGTTGATATTATTTTCTCCGAAAAACTCTCGGATTATTGTTTTTATATTGTAGGTTTCAGCCTGCTAAGCCTTAGCTAAATTTTCCCTGATATTGCATAACCATAGTTCAATGAAGTTATTATAAAGCGTTGGTAGTAAACACTTTGCCTAAGTCCCTTACCAGTGATTTACCCTTCCCAGTGATTTAATTTCCAAAAGCTCATAGCTCTATGGGCGAATGAATCCCAACGTTCCAGCAAATTCATGTCTTCATATTCAGTTTCGTCCCTTGCTCGTGTTTTCGTTGTCAGAAGTCCATGAATCGGCTAACTAATAGGTGAAGTCCTCTACTGTACATCCAAGCAGCCGTCTTATCATATACACCATCAGTACCAAGACCCTTGCCTGTGTTCCTTTTTCCAGAAGTCCGGGATTCCGCAGGGTGTTGAGATATTTATTTCCAGTAACCATATCATAGCCTGCACTATCACTTTCCAGTTCCTCACCCTATGTTCATAGTTCTGATAGTGGCAAAATTCCTAATTTCCAGTAACCCTATCACTGCCTTTACTATCTGATTCCAGTCCCTAACCCGTGTTTTCCCTTCCAGAAATCCGTAGTCCTGCTGGTGCTGGTGGCGGTGGTAAGCACGTCTGCCCTGCCAACCTTACCCGCTGGAGTCACTGCCGCCGAGTGCCCCAACTTCCCCTTCTTTAACTGCTCTCCCCTCCTGAAGGCTGTCGTACCCGACACCATGGCACCCGCCCCAGCTGCTCCTGCCCCCGGAGCACCACCAAAACAACCCGAAAACCCCGCGGGTGTCAGATGCTTCAATTTCCCATTCTTCCCTTGCAACCCATGAGGAGCGACACACGGTTGCCCGATATTGTAACTAATGGCGTACAAACAAGCAGTGCTATTTAAAATATATGAAGTTAAAATTGCTACGTAAAGTATCATTTTCTTTTTCAAATGTGCATAGTCAGCACTCTTGCAGGATACATGTATTAGGAGTAGGGTCATAGAGTTGAATGAATCAAGTTTCGTTACGTCCCCTGGGTCCAACCTGTTTCCGACTCCTACTCCTAACCCACTAAAATGTCCGACTCCAATAGTGCAACCCTGGTTGGAAACGTGTTTCACATCGAATTTACTGTTTCAGTGAATAAACGGAAAATGTATTTTGAGCTAGAGGAGCCAGCACTCTGAGAGACCATACTTCCGTCAAGCAAATCAATGTTAACAAAAAATTTAAATTGGTCCTGAAACTAGGATTTACCTTTTATCACCAACAAAACTAGGTCATTCGTGCCTCCAGACCGTAATAATAGCTTCTACAATTTTCTTGAAGAACCATTCGTAATTATTTAGTTATGTTTGAACGAACATTTTGACAAACATTTTTCAAACACACAAACGGACAAACCAATCGTCTCCAAAATGTGGTCATTTGTGTCTTTTAACATTTCTGAATTGCTACAAATTTCTTGAGGATCCATTTCTAACTTTTTGAGTTGTGCTCCTGACAAACATTGTGGCAAACATTAGTTAAACACACAAACAAACAAACCGCTCATCACCAAAATTTTGTTATTTGTGCCTTTTAACATGTTTAACAATTCCTATAAACTTCATGAAGATCCGTTCATAACCTTTACTTTTTAAGTTGTTACTGACAAGCATAAAACATACATAGACAAACAAACAGATCAACACAAAACTTTGGTCATTTGCTTCTTGTAATAACCCTAGCAACTAATGTAAATTTCGTAAAAATCGATCCATAACTTTTTTGAGATATCTTGGTGACAGGCAGACAAACTCGACAAAAACAATACTTCCTTGATGGGGTAAACTATTTGTGAGGATATTACCGCTCATAGGCACATTGTATGTCACTTTACGGCATGTAATTCAACAGAATCCTGTTTTATTAAATTTCGCAAAGGTGTGATGCCAACACGTAATTTTTCCTTCAATGAAAGTAATCCTAAGCAAAAAAATCCTGAACACCTGCCGCAGCGATTTTTAAACATGTGGAGGAGTTCAGTGACATTTTCTATTATTTGTAAAATTATGTAGATGGAGTTGATGCTAAATCGGTGAAGCTCATGATTGTATTTACTGTCTATCAAATGCAACGTAAAAATTCGTCGTGGTATCTCCCTTTTGAGAACATCCGAAAACAACGTCATATGGGAGTCAGCCATTAGCCAGGATAGTCAGTGCGGTAGACAAAATTTAGAAAGGTGTAGTCTCTATAGAAAATACGGGTAACCAATTTATTCTTATGTACAGGAAATAAAAATGGTAGCAACATGAAACTGCTCCTGCCACATCATTGCCAGAAGTTGTAGCCATCAAGATATTATACGGTAATGTTTTTAGTTCACTGCAAAACGGAGAAGAAGAAAAACAGGTCATGCTTGACGTCAAACAAGTAAAGAATCCGCGCATGGAAACAACAAACCTTGATAAAAAAAGGAAGAGCGTGTGAAAATCATAAGTAGGTAAGGGAAGAATGATTGGAGCAAAGTAGGTAAAGAAAGAAAAAACCTCGCAAAGCACAGGGGTTAGTAGAAATGACGTCCGACGACAAAATGCCACAAAAAAGAAGCTCCGAGGAATAAAGCGTATAAATAAAATGTGGCCAATATTATGACGATATTTTTTAAAGAATAAGGTTCATAATCAAGAATTTTTAAAGGCAAACTTCCCACGGTCCAATGACGAAATCGTCCACCAGCAGTGAGGTGCGACAACCTTTATATTAAAAGTAGATGTGATCCAACACGGATAATATACACAGGGTATAATAACAGTAGCTGTTATAATACCCACCGTGCCATGCTATTCGAGGGCTTAGAGCCAGAAGTGGCCATGCCCATTTTTGATTGAATCGGGTTCCTCTCACCAAGCGGGTCCCCGTGAGGTATATTTTTAGTGTCACGGGTGTCTATGCCGTATCTCTTCATGCCAAATATCTTCTTAATGAAGATATGTGACATAGACACTTGTGACGCTAAAAATATAGGTACTTCATGGGCACCCAATTGGTGAGAGGAGCCTGATTTCGACAAAAATGGACATAGCCACTTCTGGCTCCAAGACCTCGATATATGCCCAGTACTATGAGCACAGTGCCCATGACTTCTACTACTACTTCCGCACCAACTACACTGTTTGAGGTCTCTCATTAATGCCTTGCCTTACGATGGAGCATGCCCTCGGACACGTTCGATTTTGTTCTCTTTTTTCTGCAACAGAGCAAGGCATGCCCGTCCTGTCAAGCGAACTCAACACAGACGGGTTGAGATGGGACGTGTCACCTTATAATATTCTGGGGCGCGTTTTCAATAACAAAACTAGGACGCGTTGACGTTCAAGTATTTCAATCGCTCGCACTCTCACGTCGGGTGCTGCTCCACTACGTGTGGAAGCAAACGCGGACACGGTCACTGTCCCACAGCAATGTCCCTGGGACACACCACGTCGTGTGGAGAGGCCATAAGCTCCGCACATCAGCGGCTATTGATCGTGCTTGCGTGCATTCATTGTCGTCTCTTTGACTGAGATTCTTCCCCTCTATTTTCCCCAGTCATCTATATCCTACTGACATAATGGCAATAGCTCATAGAGGGCCGGGGCGTAAGTACCGGTGTCATTTTGTGAATTGGCCTGTTGGTTCGTCTACTGCCGCCTATCTAATCTACTCTACTAAAGCACAGTGCGATGCGCCAATTTCAAGTTAAAAATTAGATAAATCATAAAGTAAGACTACACCATACTTTGACTGCCCACTGAAAATCGGGCTTGTGGTAAGTACTCCTGAAAACCGATTTACGTAGGGAGCCAGTCTCAGAGTCAGTAAATTAAACTTGTGTCATTTTAGCCCCATATATGTGAAATTAAGAATAAATCAGTAGCTCTTAGTTACTTTAGGAAGCTAACAGTAGTAGAAATTTTCCTAGCGCTTCAGTGGCACACTGCCTATATCGCACCGAACTATTCCTGTGTTTAACCACAGGCTCGTGTGCCGCTAGGGCGCGGAATATGTCTCGTTTTATGTTAAAAAGCAGTTGTAAGAAGGAAATTATTAATTTTACAAGTATTATACGTAATTCACAAAGATCAGGGCAGAGCCATAGTTGACGATAGCATTTATCGTAATGGATTCAGCACAGCTCTTGATAGAGGGCTTATCTAATAAGAAAAGTCTTAACCCTATCTGCTCCAAGGCAGTAGAAAATTGTACCGCCCAACCGTTTTTCGTTCACAGTTCTGCTCCCAGTGATATTCAGCGCCCAAAATTCCGTGACTTTTCTCAAATGAACATGACTAACAATAAAATTCTAATATACGCGCACAACACAGCCAAAAATATAAATATAATATTTCAGAAAATGAGACATTTTCGTGTAGATTTTCTTTTTATACAAAAAGAACTTTCAAAATTATCACTAAAAACCCAGCAACAAGGTTAGAAATGAAAAATAGAAGCGATTATACGTTCAACTTGTGAAAGTATGAAAATTGCGGCAGATGTGCTGCCGGAGTATTCACCCTGTACTGTCCGGAGATATTTTCTTATATTCGAATTTAATTGACATTAAAACTATTCTGAGGCATATTTTTTCAATTAAATATGCGAAAGAATATTTGAGAAAATGACTTTTCAGACTGAAGAAAAAACATTTATATTGATAAAGTTATAATCATTTTTAGTGGGCGGTACAAAGTTGTACCGCCTTGACGCTCAAGCGGCTGAAAAAATTTGGTAACGGATAGGGTTCAAGGGCATTTCTATTGAATTGGCCGCGAGGTCCCTCAGAAAGCATTCCTCGGATGATGGATTCAGCATCCTGACCATACAGGTCCGAATAACAGTCCCTCCGCTCGTCGGAGAATGAGAGACACTCTGCCATCACATGCAAGACAGTGAAAGGTGCGAGGCAGTGGTCGAAATAGGGTTGCGGACGCCTCATCCGCACATAGTCGTGAGTTAGTCTCGTGTGCCCAATACGTAGGCGGCAGAGTACGACGTAAATTCAGCGGTCGTCACTGGAATATGGTTCAACTCAAGAGCATATATCGGTATTTATATTCTCGTAAGAGAAAATATGCTCAAGAATATGCTTTCATGCTTAAGAGTATTTATGCACAAAGCATATCGTCACAGCCCTTAGCCTAAATATAACTGCGAGCAAAATTATGGCAAAAGGTTAAAAAAAAAAAAAACAAGGAAGCACGGAAAAGTTTATTCAGCTTAAAGAGTATCACGGAAGGCTGCATAAAAGCAGGCGACAATAGAGTAGAAAATGCCCAGTAAATCTATTACTAAGAGAGCTCATCTAAAACTTGCCAGCTGAATTGAGAGGTACAACTAAAACGCATATCAACAATTTATGACCAATCCGTTCATTTGAAGATACAACATATACATCCGGTATAACACGGAAAGTAATATTACGTAAGATTTATAGACTCTCGTCCTTATGCAAGTGAAAATAAAGAAAGCATTAAAAACTGCCCACAAGCGTAAATGTCACAAAGTGAGTTTACGAAAAAACCGTCATTGCTTTTGCGCTCCGACGCAGCAACTATGATACAAGTTACACAATATCCAATACAGACTATACTGCAAAATACAGCAAGTACAGTTACACACGACATATTATGAATACAAAAATGCACACAGGTTACAGCGACTTCCCCGATTCACTAAATGGAAAAACTCATTAATGGCCACTATAATAGTACTCGCCCACTCAAAAGCAAGTTACGTCTGCTTCCTCAACATTTTTTTTCAACGAATGCGAAAAAACAAAAGTGCTCGTTTGGTTTTATTACAAAAGTGATGCAAAAAGTTTTGGCACAAATCCATTTTATTTTCCTATGAGGCGAGCTGTTAACTTCACATCGCACTCTGAGTGTTGCATTATAGGCATTGCCTCTCTGAACTTAATAACTTTTACTGGCCATACGAAATTACAAATACGACTCGGATGCTTGGAACATTCACTGCATGAATCAACCTTTTCTTTCCAGTAGAAATGAAATGATTTTATAAGTATCGAATATGACAAACTATCCAGAGGCAGATTGATTTTATAACACTGGTTTTAATGACGAATATACTTCATAGCTACGACTTGACCAAATAATTATAAACCATTCAAAGCAGCAAATACATCAGGTTACAAGAGTTTTGGTGGAGCATCGAAAAGAAGTTAACATTGCAAACAATTCATATTCTTAGCAGTAACATCATAGAGTTAAGTAATAAATCTCTCCTCTGAATACTACTGATATGCAGCAAGCCTGGTATCCATCGGAAGGCTTCGGGCATATGTGACTACCTATGAAAGTAAATATCAACGTTTCTCTACTTGTGACGACGTGTCTTGACTACCGCAAATTGCATAACTGTAAACTAGAAAATGCTGATAAATTCTATACATAGGATTGTCTTATTACTGCTACCAACTATGCACAAATTTGCACTAATCTATTTTCAGACGGAAAGACCATGCAGAGCATGCTGCCGACATGTTCAACCTGACTATAAGAAGGGTGGCATACAATGTGTCAATATCAGGCTAACGCCATAACGGGAAGCATTCACCCTCTGAAGTTTTTTTTTAATGTCACAATTAGCTTTTGTTTAATGGCAGAACGGCACCTCCATTTATTTTTGTTTATAGTACACCAACAACAAGAGGACCGTCGAAAACTACTGCTTCACGCAAGTAGTATATACTATAATGAGCTCTAAAGATAACGCTTGAAACAGGGTGCTAATAGTGAGCAAGAGTTAAGAGACCAGACGCCACCAGCTCTTCGCTAGCAATACACAAAATCGAACAGCATACGGGACAGTTCTCGCTGTATATGTTAGCCTGATTGTGACACACTAAAGACAATACCGCTACTGGACTGTGCTGGGTTAGCGATAGTAGGTACTAAAAAAGTGTAAGCTCCGTTTCTCTGCATTCTGTCATGACAAGCGTCACAGCTACATAATGAAATGCATCGTGCTATGCACCTATGCCGCAGCTTAAATACATAGAGCTAAGGGAATATTTGTGGTGCAAACTTACTTTGATATCCAAATCACTAAATCACGACGAAGGAAGACAATCAGAACCCGGTCTACACACTCAGACATCATCCACGAGAATGATCCGTATAATAGATATTGAAAGTTAATAGAGATTTACAGATTTATTAGCCATGAAGTGGGCCTCAATCAGCACACAAAGCTAACCTTTGTGAAAGTAACGACGCTGTGCAGAGTGTCAGTGAAGGTCTGTCTAAAAAAAAAAATTACGTACAAGTCTGCGTTGCCAACGATCCGTCCAACTAAACTTTTAAGGGCTGGAATTTGGAGAAGAAGACATCGGTTAGACCCGTCAATAGTTTGTGAACAAGATGAGAAGAACAAATCATACCACAATACAGTTCTTTGTGAGACTGAGTTGAAGTCCACTCGACGCAAGTGACTGGAACAGAAGGAGCGACGGCGAATAATATTGTAACGAATTTTCTTGAGGCAGCGACAAGCGACAGGTTGTATGGCTGCAGAGAGTGAGGTCAGGGCCACACGATGCGACCGCAAGCACAGCTTACGAGTGGACTTTCAGCTTGCAAGTCGTTCACCTCGGGTACTTTTAACAGGCATCTTGGCTACCGACTGGAACGACATCGAGTTGAACGTCCGCGCATGAGTTAAGCGAACGACTGTCTAGTAAAGCAATAGGAGCGCAGCTGCACCTAGGGCACCTCGATCAAACAACAAAAAAGCCTGTGCTCACATTGTTAGAACGATGGTGTGGGTGATGCGCCTTCACTGACAATACACACTGGTTCAGAAACGCTAAGGACTTCAGTATATCCATACACACACTAGAGTGCTGCTTAG